>JAWNPU010000078.1:0-26308 GCA_035047325.1 Drosophila vallismaia
ATTTGCTGTTAATCTTTATCAAAGATTTCTTATTAATCGATCTGTAAGCTTTATAAAGTAGTTTCAAACATCGCCTATAGGCTATATGGGCCTTTTCTCGCCACCTAACTTAGGTTTTTTAGGGCAAACGGTTGCTGCATATACAATAACTAGATAGTACTCGAAGATACGAATGCGGGAAGGTATAACTTTCGCCGATTGGAGGTAAACAAGCAAAGTTATGGCTAATTCGGTAAAATCTATCAAAACGCAAAATCACGTAAAAGCCCGAATGTCCTTTTCTCAGCCTTTCGCTTAAGTTTTTAAGGATATTTTTGCCATTTTGTATCCGATTTTGCACCAAGATACCATTTAATAATTGGAACTTCATTTGCTGTTAATCTTTATCAAAGATTTCTTATTAATCGAACTGTAAGCTTTATAAAGTAGTTTCAAACATCGCCTATAGGCTATATGGGCCTTTTCTCGCCACCTAACTTAGGTTTTTTAGGGCAAACGGTTGCTGCATATACGATAACTAGATAGTACTCGAAGATACGAATGCGGGAAGGTATAACTTTCGCCGATTGGAGGTAAACAAGCAAAGTTATGGCTAATTCGGTAAAATCTATCAAAACGCAAAATCACGTAAAAGCCCGAATGTCCTTTTCTCAGCCTTTCGCTTAAGTTTTTAAGGATATTTTTGCCATTTTGTATCCGATTTTGCACCAAGATACCATTTAATAATTGGAACTTCATTTGCTGTTAATCTTTATCAAAGATTTCTTATTAATCGATCTGTAAGCTTTATAAAGTAGTTTCAAACATCGCCTATAGGCTATATGGGCCTTTTCTCGCCACCTAACTTAGGTTTTTTAGGGCAAACGGTTGCTGCATATACGATAACTAGATAGTACTCGAAGATACGAATGCGGGAAGGTATAACTTTCGCCGATTGGAGGTAAACAAGCAAAGTTATGGCTAATTCGGTAAAATCTATCAAAACGCAAAATCACGTAAAAGCCCGAATGTCCTTTTCTCAGCCTTTCGCTTAAGTTTTTAAGGATATTTTTGCCATTTTGTATCCGATTTTGCACCAAGATACCATTTAATAATTGGAACTTCATTTGCTGTTAATCTTTATCAAAGATTTCTTATTAATCGATCTGTAAGCTTTATAAAGTAGTTTCAAACATCGCCTATAGGCTATATGGGCCTTTTCTCGCCATCTAACTTAAGTTTTTTAGGGCAAACGGTTGCTGCATATACGATAACTAGATAGTACTCGAAGATACGAATGCGGGAAGGTATAACTTTCGCCGATCGGAGGTAAACAAGCAAAGTTATGGCTAATTCGGTAAAATCTATCAAAACGCAAAATCACGTAAAAGCCCGAATGTCCTTTTCTCAGCCTTTCGCTTAAGTTTTTAAGGATATTTTTGCCATTTTGTATCCGATTTTGCACCAAGATACCATTTAATAATTGGAACTTCATTTGCTGTTAATCTTTATCAAAGATTTCTTATTAATCGAACTGTAAGCTTTATAAAGTAGTTTCAAACATCGCCATTAGAATCATATGTCCTTTTCCACCACCTAACTTAGGTTTTTTAAGAAATATGCTTGATACATATACGATAACTAGATAGTACTCAAAGATACGAATGCGGGAAGGTATAACTTTAACCGATTGCTGGTGAACAAACCAAGTAATGGTCCTATTAAAGAATAAATTGAATATATTTTGATTTGTCAAATACGGAATGGTCATTTTAATCAAAAATTGACTTTTTTTACCATTAAATAGCGTATATTTTATTCGATTTCAAGCCGATTTGAAAACGAAATACCATTCATGAATCAGGCTTTCAGTCTGCTTCGATCTGCATCAAAGAATCCAAAAATATTAAACAAAAAAAATTTATCCGATTTTTCAAAATTTTGAAAGGGGTACCATCATCATTTTTTTCAAAAATCGAAAAAATTTTTTTTGATCGATATTTTATATCTTTGGATGCAGGTAAAGAAAAGATTGAAGCTCTGATTCGAAAATGGGCTTTCGTTTCAAAATCGGTTGCGATTTAGTTCAGATATTGCAATAAAACTGTTCCAAAAAGTGGAAATTTTACATTTTCACAGTAAAGAAAGTGGACATATGTGAAAACTCATTTTATCATCCTTTTGCTTAAGTTTTTAAGGATTATTTTTGCCATTTTGTATCCGATTTTGCACCAAGATACCATTTAATAATTGGAACTTCATTTGCTGTTAATCTTCATCAAAGATTTCTTATTAATCGAACTGTAATCTTTATAAAGTTGTTTCAAACATCGCCTATAGGCTATATGGGCCTTTTCTCGCCACCTAACTTAGGTTTTTTAAGGAAAACGGTTGCTGCATATACAATAACTAGATAGTACTCGAAGATACGAATGCGGTAAGGTATAACTTTCGCCGATTGGAGGTAAACAAGCAAAGTTATGGCTAATTCGGTAAAATCTATCAAAACGCAAAATCACGTAAAAGCCCGAATGTCCTTTTCTCAGCCTTTCGCTTAAGTTTTTAAGGATATTTTTGCCATTTTGTATCCGATTTTGCACCAAGATACCATTTAATAATTGGAACTTCATTTGCTGTTAATCTTTATCAAAGATTTCTTATTAATCGAACTGTAAGCTTTATAAAGTAGTTTCAAACATCGCCTATAGGCTATATGGGCCTTTTCTCGCCACCTAACTTAGGTTTTTTAGGGCAAACGGTTGCTGCATATACGATAACTAGATAGTACTCGAAGATACGAATGCGGGAAGGTATAACTTTCGCCGATTGGAGGTAAACAAGCAAAGTTATGGCTAATTCGGTAAAATCTATCAAAACGCAAAATCACGTAAAAGCCCGAATGTCCTTTTCTCAGCCTTTCGCTTAAGTTTTTAAGGATATTTTTGCCATTTTGTATCCGATTTTGCACCAAGATACCATTTAATAATTGGAACTTCATTTGCTGTTAATCTTTATCAAAGATTTCTTATTAATCGAACTGTAAGCTTTATAAAGTAGTTTCAAACATCGCCTATAGGCTATATGGGCCTTTTCTCGCCACCTAACTTAGGTTTTTTAGGGCAAACGGTTGCTGCATATACGATAACTAGATAGTACTCGAAGATACGAATGCGGGAAGGTATAACTTTCGCCGATTGGAGGTAAACAAGCAAAGTTATGGCTAATTCGGTAAAATCTATCAAAACGCAAAATCACGTAAAAGCCCGAATGTCCTTTTCTCACCCTTTCGCTTAAGTTTTTAAGGATATTTTTGCCATTTTGTATCCGATTTTGCACCAAGATACCATTTAATAATTGGAACTTCATTTGCTGTTAATCTTTATCAAAGATTTCTTATTAATCGATCTGTAAGCTTTATAAAGTAGTTTCAAACATCGCCTATAGGCTATATGGGCCTTTTCTCGCCACCTAACTTAGGTTTTTTAGGGCAAACGGTTGCTGCATATACGATAACTAGATAGTACTCGAAGATACGAATGCGGGAAGGTATAACTTTCGCCGATTGGAGGTAAACAAGCAAAGTTATGGCTAATTCGGTAAAATCTATCAAAACGCAAAATCACGTAAAAGCCCGAATGTCCTTTTCTCAGCCTTTCGCTTAAGTTTTTAAGGATATTTTTGCCATTTTGTATCCGATTTTGCACCAAGATACCATTTAATAATTGGAACTTCATTTGCTGTTAATCTTTATCAAAGATTTCTTATTAATCGAACTGTAAGCTTTATAAAGTAGTTTCAAACATCGCCTATAGGCTATATGGGCCTTTTCTCGCCATCTAACTTAGGTTTTTTAGGGCAAACGGTTGCTGCATATACGATAACTAGATAGTACTCGAAGATACGAATGCGGGAAGGTATAACTTTCGCCGATCGGAGGTAAACAAGCAAAGTTATGGCTAATTCGGTAAAATCTATCAAAACGCAAAATCACGTAAAAGCCCGAATGTCCTTTTCTCAGCCTTTCGCTTAAGTTTTTAAGGATATTTTTGCCATTTTGTATCCGATTTTGCACCAAGATACCATTTAATAATTGGAACTTCATTTGCTGTTAATCTTTATCAAAGATTTCTTATTAATCGATCTGTAAGCTTTATAAAGTAGTTTCAAACATCGCCTATAGGCTATATGGGCCTTTTCTCGCCACCTAACTTAGGTTTTTTAGGGCAAACGGTTGCTGCATATACGATAACTAGATAGTACTCGAAGATACGAATGCGGGAAGGTATAACTTTCGCCGATCGGAGGTAAACAAGCAAAGTTATGGCTAATTCGGTAAAATCTATCAAAACGCAAAATCACGTAAAAGCCCGAATGTCCTTTTCTCAGCCTTTCGCTTAAGTTTTTAAGGATATTTTTGCCATTTTGTATCCGATTTTGCACCAAGATACCATTTAATAATTGGAACTTCATTTGCTGTTAATCTTTATCAAAGATTTCTTATTAATCGATCTGTAAGCTTTATAAAGTAGTTTCAAACATCGCCTATAGGCTATATGGGCCTTTTCTCGCCACCTAACTTAGGTTTTTTAGGGCAAACGGTTGCTGCATATACGATAACTAGATAGTACTCGAAGATACGAATGCGGGAAGGTTTAACTTTTCAAACATCGCCTATAGGCTATATGGGCCTTTTCTCGCCACCTAACTTAGGTTTTTTAGGGCAAACGGTTGCTGCATATACGATAACTAGATAGTACTCGAAGATACGAATGCGGGAAGGTATAACTTTCGCCGATTGGAGGTAAACAAGCAAAGTTATGGCTAATTCGGTAAAATCTATCAAAACGCAAAATCACGTAAAAGCCCGAATGTCCTTTTCTCACCCTTTCGCTTAAGTTTTTAAGGATATTTTTGCCATTTTGTATCCGATTTTGCACCAAGATACCATTTAATAATTGGAACTTCATTTGCTGTTAATCTTTATCAAAGATTTCTTATTAATCGAACTGTAAGCTTTATAAAGTAGTTTCAAACATCGCCTATAGGCTATATGGGCCTTTTCTCGCCATCTAACTTAGGTTTTTTAGGGCAAACGGTTGCTGCATATACGATAACTAGATAGTACTCGAAGATACGAATGCGGGAAGGTATAACTTTCGCCGATCGGAGGTAAACAAGCAAAGTTATGGCTAATTCGGTAAAATCTATCAAAACGCAAAATCACGTAAAAGCCCGAATGTCCTTTTCTCAGCCTTTCGCTTAAGTTTTTAAGGATATTTTTGCCATTTTGTATCCGATTTTGCACCAAGATACCATTTAATAATTGGAACTTCATTTGCTGTTAATCTTTATCAAAGATTTCTTATTAATCGATCTGTAAGCTTTATAAAGTAGTTTCAAACATCGCCTATAGGCTATATGGGCCTTTTCTCGCCACCTAACTTAGGTTTTTTAGGGCAAACGGTTGCTGCATATACGATAACTAGATAGTACTCGAAGATACGAATGCGGGAAGGTATAACTTTCGCCGATTGGAGGTAAACAAGCAAAGTTATGGCTAATTCGGTAAAATCTATCAAAACGCAAAATCACGTAAAAGCCCGAATGTCCTTTTCTCACCCTTTCGCTTAAGTTTTTAAGGATATTTTTGCCATTTTGTATCCGATTTTGCACCAAGATACCATTTAATAATTGGAACTTCATTTGCTGTTAATCTTTATCAAAGATTTCTTATTAATCGAACTGTAAGCTTTATAAAGTAGTTTCAAACATCGCCTATAGGCTATATGGGCCTTTTCTCGCCATCTAACTTAGGTTTTTTAGGGCAAACGGTTGCTGCATATACGATAACTAGATAGTACTCGAAGATACGAATGCGGGAAGGTATAACTTTCGCCGATCGGAGGTAAACAAGCAAAGTTATGGCTAATTCGGTAAAATCTATTAAAACGCAAAATCACGTAAAAGCCCGAATGTCCTTTTCTCAGCCTTTCGCTTAAGTTTTTAAGGATATTTTTGCCATTTTGTATCCGATTTTGCACCAAGATACCATTTAATAATTGGAACTTCATTTGCTGTTAATCTTTATCAAAGATTTCTTATTAATCGATCTGTAAGCTTTATAAAGTAGTTTCAAACATCGCCTATAGGCTATATGGGCCTTTTCTCGCCACCTAACTTAGGTTTTTTAGGGCAAACGGTTGCTGCATATACGATAACTAGATAGTACTCGAAGATACGAATGCGGGAAGGTATAACTTTCGCCGATTGGAGGTAAACAAGCAAAGTTATGGCTAATTCGGTAAAATCTATCAAAACGCAAAATCACGTAAAAGCCCGAATGTCCTTTTCTCAGCCTTTCGCTTAAGTTTTTAAGGATATTTTTGCCATTTTGTATCCGATTTTGCACCAAGATACCATTTAATAATTGGAACTTCATTTGCTGTTAATCTTTATCAAAGATTTCTTATTAATCGATCTGTAAGCTTTATAAAGTAGTTTCAAACATCGCCTATAGGCTATATGGGCCTTTTCTCGCCACCTAACTTAGGTTTTTTAGGGCAAACGGTTGCTGCATATACGATAACTAGATAGTACTCGAAGATACGAATGCGGGAAGGTATAACTTTCGCCGATTGGAGGTAAACAAGCAAAGTTATGGCTAATTCGGTAAAATCTATCAAAACGCAAAATCACGTAAAAGCCCGAATGTCCTTTTCTCAGCCTTTCGCTTAAGTTTTTAAGGATATTTTTGCCATTTTGTATCCGATTTTGCACCAAGATACCATTTAATAATTGGAACTTCATTTGCTGTTAATCTTTATCAAAGATTTCTTATTAATCGAACTGTAAGCTTTATAAAGTAGTTTCAAACATCGCCTATAGGCTATATGGGCCTTTTCTCGCCATCTAACTTAGGTTTTTTAGGGCAAACGGTTGCTGCATATACGATAACTAGATAGTACTCGAAGATACGAATGCGGGAAGGTATAACTTTCGCCGATCGGAGGTAAACAAGCAAAGTTATGGCTAATTCGGTAAAATCTATCAAAACGCAAAATCACGTAAAAGCCCGAATGTCCTTTTCTCAGCCTTTCGCTTAAGTTTTTAAGGATATTTTTGCCATTTTGTATCCGATTTTGCACCAAGATACCATTTAATAATTGGAACTTCATTTGCTGTTAATCTTTATCAAAGATTTCTTATTAATCGATCTGTAAGCTTTATAAAGTAGTTTCAAACATCGCCTATAGGCTATATGGGCCTTTTCTCGCCACCTAACTTAGGTTTTTTAGGGCAAACGGTTGCTGCATATACGATAACTAGATAGTACTCGAAGATACGAATGCGGGAAGGTATAACTTTCGCCGATTGGAGGTAAACAAGCAAAGTTATGGCTAATTCGGTAAAATCTATCAAAACGCAAAATCACGTAAAAGCCCGAATGTCCTTTTCTCAGCCTTTCGCTTAAGTTTTTAAGGATATTTTTGCCATTTTGTATCCGATTTTGCACCAAGATACCATTTAATAATTGGAACTTCATTTGCTGTTAATCTTTATCAAAGATTTCTTATTAATCGATCTGTAAGCTTTATAAAGTAGTTTCAAACATCGCCTATAGGCTATATGGGCCTTTTCTCGCCACCTAACTTAGGTTTTTTAGGGCAAACGGTTGCTGCATATACGATAACTAGATAGTACTCGAAGATACGAATGCGGGAAGGTATAACTTTCGCCGATTGGAGGTAAACAAGCAAAGTTATGGCTAATTCGGTAAAATCTATCAAAACGCAAAATCACGTAAAAGCCCGAATGTCCTTTTCTCAGCCTTTCGCTTAAGTTTTTAAGGATATTTTTGCCATTTTGTATCCGATTTTGCACCAAGATACCATTTAATAATTGGAACTTCATTTGCTGTTAATCTTTATCAAAGATTTCTTATTAATCGAACTGTAAGCTTTATAAAGTAGTTTCAAACATCGCCTATAGGCTATATGGGCCTTTTCTCGCCATCTAACTTAGGTTTTTTAGGGCAAACGGTTGCTGCATATACGATAACTAGATAGTACTCGAAGATACGAATGCGGGAAGGTATAACTTTCGCCGATCGGAGGTAAACAAGCAAAGTTATGGCTAATTCGGTAAAATCTATCAAAACGCAAAATCACGTAAAAGCCCGAATGTCCTTTTCTCAGCCTTTCGCTTAAGTTTTTAAGGATATTTTTGCCATTTTGTATCCGATTTTGCACCAAGATACCATTTAATAATTGGAACTTCATTTGCTGTTAATCTTTATCAAAGATTTCTTATTAATCGATCTGTAAGCTTTATAAAGTAGTTTCAAACATCGCCTATAGGCTATATGGGCCTTTTCTCGCCACCTAACTTAGTTTTTTTAGGGCAAACGGTTTCTGCATATACGATAACTAGATAGTACTCGAAGATACGAATGCGGGAAGATATAACTTTCGCCGATTGGAGGTAAACAAGCAAAGTTATGGCTAATTCGGTAAAATCTATCAAAACGCAAAATCACGTAAAAGCCCGAATGTCCTTTTCTCAGCCTTTCGCTTAAGTTTTTAAGGATATTTTTGCCATTTTGTATCCGATTTTGCACCAAGATACCATTTAATAATTGGAACTTCATTTGCTGTTAATCTTTATCAAAGATTTCTTATTAATCGATCTGTAAGCTTTATAAAGTAGTTTCAAACATCGCCTATAGGCTATATGGGCCTTTTCTCGCCACCTAACTTAGGTTTTTTAGGGCAAACGGTTGCTGCATATACGATAACTAGATAGTACTCGAAGATACGAATGCGGGAAGGTATAACTTTCGCCGATTGGAGGTAAACAAGCAAAGTTATGGCTAATTCGGTAAAATCTATCAAAACGCAAAATCACGTAAAAGCCCGAATGTCCTTTTCTCAGCCTTTCGCTTAAGTTTTTAAGGATATTTTTGCCATTTTGTATCCGATTTTGCACCAAGATACCATTTAATAATTGGAACTTCATTTGCTGTTAATCTTTATCAAAGATTTCTTATTAATCGATCTGTAAGCTTTATAAAGTAGTTTCAAACATCGCCTATAGGCTATATGGGCCTTTTCTCGCCACCTAACTTAGGTTTTTTAGGGCAAACGGTTGCTGCATATACGATAACTAGATAGTACTCGAAGATACGAATGCGGGAAGGTATAACTTTCGCCGATCGGAGGTAAACAAGCAAAGTTATGGCTAATTCGGTAAAATCTATCAAAACGCAAAATCACGTAAAAGCCCGAATGTCCTTTTCTCAGCCTTTCGCTTAAGTTTTTAAGGATATTTTTGCCATTTTGTATCCGATTTTGCACCAAGATACCATTTAATAATTGGAACTTCATTTGCTGTTAATCTTTATCAAAGATTTCTTATTAATCGATCTGTAAGCTTTATAAAGTAGTTTCAAACATCGCCTATAGGCTATATGGGCCTTTTCTCGCCACCTAACTTAGGTTTTTTAGGGCAAACGGTTGCTGCATATACGATAACTAGATAGTACTCGAAGATACGAATGCGGGAAGGTATAACTTTCGCCGATTGGAGGTAAACAAGCAAAGTTATGGCTAATTCGGTAAAATCTATCAAAACGCAAAATCACGTAAAAGCCCGAATGTCCTTTTCTCAGCCTTTCGCTTAAGTTTTTAAGGATATTTTTGCCATTTTGTATCCGATTTTGCACCAAGATACCATTTAATAATTGGAACTTCATTTGCTGTTAATCTTTATCAAAGATTTCTTATTAATCGATCTGTAAGCTTTATAAAGTAGTTTCAAACATCGCCTATAGGCTATATGGGCCTTTTCTCGCCACCTAACTTAGGTTTTTTAGGGCAAACGGTTGCTGCATATACGATAACTAGATAGTACTCGAAGATACGAATGCGGGAAGGTATAACTTTCGCCGATTGGAGGTAAACAAGCAAAGTTATGGCTAATTCGGTAAAATCTATCAAAACGCAAAATCACGTAAAAGCCCGAATGTCCTTTTCTCAGCCTTTCGCTTAAGTTTTTAAGGATATTTTTGCCATTTTGTATCCGATTTTGCACCAAGATACCATTTAATAATTGGAACTTCATTTGCTGTTAATCTTTATCAAAGATTTCTTATTAATCGATCTGTAAGCTTTATAAAGTAGTTTCAAACATCGCCTATAGGCTATATGGGCCTTTTCTCGCCACCTAACTTAGGTTTTTTAGGGCAAACGGTTGCTGCATATACGATAACTAGATAGTACTCGAAGATACGAATGCGGGAAGGTATAACTTTCGCCGATTGGAGGTAAACAAGCAAAGTTATGGCTAATTCGGTAAAATCTATCAAAACGCAAAATCACGTAAAAGCCCGAATGTCCTTTTCTCAGCCTTTCGCTTAAGTTTTTAAGGATATTTTTGCCATTTTGTATCCGATTTTGCACCAAGATACCATTTAATAATTGGAACTTCATTTGCTGTTAATCTTTATCAAAGATTTCTTATTAATCGAACTGTAAGCTTTATAAAGTAGTTTCAAACATCGCCTATAGGCTATATGGGCCTTTTCTCGCCATCTAACTTAGGTTTTTTAGGGCAAACGGTTGCTGCATATACGATAACTAGATAGTACTCGAAGATACGAATGCGGGAAGGTATAACTTTCGCCGATCGGAGGTAAACAAGCAAAGTTATGGCTAATTCGGTAAAATCTATCAAAACGCAAAATCACGTAAAAGCCCGAATGTCCTTTTCTCAGCCTTTCGCTTAAGTTTTTAAGGATATTTTTGCCATTTTGTATCCGATTTTGCACCAAGATACCATTTAATAATTGGAACTTCATTTGCTGTTAATCTTTATCAAAGATTTCTTATTAATCGATCTGTAAGCTTTATAAAGTAGTTTCAAACATCGCCTATAGGCTATATGGGCCTTTTCTCGCCACCTAACTTAGTTTTTTTAGGGCAAACGGTTGCTGCATATACGATAACTAGATAGTACTTGAAGATACGAATGCGGGAAGATATAACTTTCGCCGATTGGAGGTAAACAAGCAAAGTTATGGCTAATTCGGTAAAATCTATCAAAACGCAAAATCACGTAAAAGCCCGAATGTCCTTTTCTCAGCCTTTCGCTTAAATTTTTAAGGATATTTTTGCCATTTTGTATCCGATTTTGCACCAAGATACCATTTAATAATTGGAACTTCATTTGCTGTTAATCTTTATCAAAGATTTCTTATTAATCGATCTGTAAGCTTTATAAAGTAGTTTCAAACATCGCCTATAGGCTATATGGGCCTTTTCTCGCCACCTAACTTAGGTTTTTTAGGAAAAACGGTTGCTGCATATACGATAACTAGATAGTACTCGAAGATACGAATGCGGGAAGGTATAACTTTCGCCGATCGGAGGTAAACAAGCAAAGTTATGGCTAATTCGGTAAAATCTATCAAAACGCAAAATCACGTAAAAGCCCGAATGTCCTTTTCTCAGCCTTTCGCTTAAGTTTTTAAGGATATTTTTGCCATTTTGTATCCGATTTTGCACCAAGATACCATTTAATAATTGGAACTTCATTTGCTGTTAATCTTTATCAAAGATTTCTTATTAATCGAACTGTAAGCTTTATAAAGTCGTTTCAAACATCGCCATTAGAATCATATGTCCTTTTCCACCACCTAACTTAGGTTTTTTAAGAAATATGCTTGATACATATACGATAACTAGATAGTACTCAAAGATACGAATGCGGGAAGGTATAACTTTAACCGATTGCTGGTGAACAAACCAAGTAATGGTCCTATTAAAGAATAAATTGAATATATTTTGATTTGTCAAATACGGAATGGTCATTTTAATCAAAAATTGACTTTTTTTTACCATTAAATAGCGTATATTTTATTCGATTTCAAGCCGATTTGAAAACGAAATACCATTCATGAATCAGGCTTTCAGTCTGCTTCGATCTGCATCAAAGATATCAAAAAAATTAAACAAAAAAAATTTATCCAATTTTTCAAAATTTTGAAAGGGGTACCATCATCATTTTTTTCAAAAATCGAAAAAATTTTTTTTGATCGATATTTTATATCTTTGGATGCAGGTAAAGAAAGATTGAAGCTCTGATTCGAAAATGGGCTTTCGTTTCAAAATCGGTTGCGATTTAGTTCAGATATTGCAATAAAACTGTTCCAAAAAGTGGAAATTTTACATTTTCACAGTAAAGAAAGTGGACATATGTGAAAACTCATTTTATCATCCTTTTGCTTAAGTTTTTAAGGATTTTTTTTGCCATTTTGTATCCGATTTTGCACCAAGATACCATTTAATAATTGGGACTTCATTTGCTGTTAATCTTCATCAAAGATTTCTTATTAATCGAACTGTAATCTTTATAAAGTTGTTTCAAACATCGCCTATAGGCTATATGGGCCTTTTCTCGCCACCTAACTTAGGTTTTTTAAGGAAAACGGTTGCTGCATATACAATAACTAGATAGTACTCGAAGATACGAATGCGGTAAGGTATAACTTTCGCCGATTGGAGGTAAACAAGCAAAGTTATGGCTAATTCGGTAAAATCTATCAAAACGCAAAATCACGTAAAAGCCCGAATGTCCTTTTCTCAGCCTTTCGCTTAAGTTTTTAAGGATATTTTTGCCATTTTGTATCCGATTTTGCACCAAGATACCATTTAATAATTGGAACTTCATTTGCTGTTAATCTTTATCAAAGATTTCTTATTAATCGAACTGTAAGCTTTATAAAGTAGTTTCAAACATCGCCTATAGGCTATATGGGCCTTTTCTCGCCATCTAACTTAGGTTTTTTAGGGCAAACGGTTGCTGCATATACGATAACTAGATAGTACTCGAAGATACGAATGCGGGAAGGTATAACTTTCGCCGATCGGAGGTAAACAAGCAAAGTTATGGCTAATTCGGTAAAATCTATTAAAACGCAAAATCACGTAAAAGCCCGAATGTCCTTTTCTCACCCTTTCGCTTAAGTTTTTAAGGATATTTTTGCCATTTTGTATCCGATTTTGCACCAAGATACCATTTAATAATTGGAACTTCATTTGCTGTTAATCTTTATCAAAGATTTCTTATTAATCGAACTGTAAGCTTTATAAAGTCGTTTCAAACATCGCCATTAGAATCATAGGTCCTTTTCCACCACCTAACTTAGGTTTTTTAAGAAATATGCTTGATACATATACGATAACTAGATAGTACTCGAAGATACGAATGCGGAAAGGTATAACTTTCGCCGATTGGAGGTAAACAAGCAAAGTTATGGCTAATTCGGTAAAATCTATCAAAACGCAAAATCACGTAAAAGCCCGAATGTCCTTTTCTCACCCTTTCGCTTAAGTTTTTAAGGCTATTTTTGCCATTTTGTATCCGATTTTGCACCAAGATACCATTTAATAATTGGGACTTCATTTGCTGTTAATCTTTATCAAAGATTTCTTATTAATCGAACTGTAAGCTTTATAAAGTAGTTTCAAACATCGCCTATAGGCTATATGGGCCTTTTCTCGCCACCTAACTTAGGTTTTTTAGGGCAAACGGTTGCTGCATATACGATAACTAGATAGTACTCGAAGATACGAATGCGGGAAGGTATAACTTTCGCCGATTGGAGGTAAACAAGCAAAGTTATGGCTAATTCGGTAAAATCTATCAAAACGCAAAATCACGTAAAAGCCCGAATGTCCTTTTCTCAGCCTTTCGCTTAAGTTTTTAAGGATATTTTTGCCATTTTGTATCCGATTTTGCACCAAGATACCATTTAATAATTGGAACTTCATTTGCTGTTAATCTTTATCAAAGATTTCTTATTAATCGATCTGTAAGCTTTATAAAGTAGTTTCAAACATCGCCTATAGGCTATATGGGCCTTTTCTCGCCATCTAACTTAGGTTTTTTAGGGCAAACGGTTGCTGCATATACGATAACTAGATAGTACTCGAAGATACGAATGCGGGAAGGTATAACTTTCGCCGATCGGAGGTAAACAAGCAAAGTTATGGCTAATTCGGTAAAATCTATCAAAACGCAAAATCACGTAAAAGCCCGAATGTCCTTTTCTCAGCCTTTCGCTTAAGTTTTTAAGGATATTTTTGCCATTTTGTATCCGATTTTGCACCAAGATACCATTTAATAATTGGAACTTCATTTGCTGTTAATCTTTATCAAAGATTTCTTATTAATCGATCTGTAAGCTTTATAAAGTAGTTTCAAACATCGCCTATAGGCTATATGGGCCTTTTCTCGCCACCTAACTTAGGTTTTTTAGGGCAAACGGTTGCTGCATATACGATAACTAGATAGTACTCGAAGATACGAATGCGGGAAGGTATAACTTTCGCCGATTGGAGGTAAACAAGCAAAGTTATGGCTAATTCGGTAAAATCTATCAAAACGCAAAATCACGTAAAAGCCCGAATGTCCTTTTCTCACCCTTTCGCTTAAGTTTTTAAGGATATTTTTGCCATTTTGTATCCGATTTTGCACCAAGATACCATTTAATAATTGGAACTTCATTTGCTGTTAATCTTTATCAAAGATTTCTTATTAATCGATCTGTAAGCTTTATAAAGTAGTTTCAAACATCGCCTATAGGCTATATGGGCCTTTTCTCGCCATCTAACTTAGGTTTTTTAGGGCAAACGGTTGCTGCATATACGATAACTAGATAGTACTCGAAGATACGAATGCGGGAAGGTATAACTTTCGCCGATCGGAGGTAAACAAGCAAAGTTATGGCTAATTCGGTAAAATCTATCAAAACGCAAAATCACGTAAAAGCCCGAATGTCCTTTTCTCACCCTTTCGCTTAAGTTTTTAAGGATATTTTTGCCATTTTGTATCCGATTTTGCACCAAGATACCATTTAATAATTGGAACTTCATTTGCTGTTAATCTTTATCAAAGATTTCTTATTAATCGAACTGTAAGCTTTATAAAGTAGTTTCAAACATCGCCTATAGGCTATATGGGCCTTTTCTCGCCATCTAACTTAGGTTTTTTAGGGCAAACGGTTGCTGCATATACGATAACTAGATAGTACTCGAAGATACGAATGCGGGAAGGTATAACTTTCGCCGATTGGAGGTAAACAAGCAAAGTTATGGCTAATTCGGTAAAATCTATCAAAACGCAAAATCACGTAAAAGCCCGAATGTCCTTTTCTCAGCCTTTCGCTTAAGTTTTTAAGGATATGTTCAAGTTACGGGGTGTGGACTGTCACCCGCTCTCCGCTCCCTCTTACGCTCCACACTCCCTCTCACGCTCTCCCGCTCTTCACCACAGAGTCTCCGAGGAGTCTCCGCTGCGCTCCCAAATTCAACTCATTAGAATAAGTAGTTAGTACAAAAAATAACCTCTATCAATAAAGATACGCCCGGTCGCGCCCGCGCTCACCAACAAGTCGCCAAGTGGTTTTTTTCGAGTCTATTTTCAGCAACTAGGAAATTTCCAGGACCAGCAACCCCGTCATCCTAACATTTTGGTCCTTCGAGCCGGATATCCTGGATTTTTCAAGTTCGTCCATCAGCGACCAACTTATAAGATAAGTACGAAACTTCCATCCCCTTTAATTGCCGGTCTGCAGCAAAAGGTTCGAAAATCCAGTTTCGTTCAATTTGCTGAGATTTATTGTCAAATCAAACGGATTTATCCGACAAAAGGCAATTAAAGAAACGGTACTTATCCATTCTCACGGGCGCCGCCATATTACCCACCAAAAGGCAATTAAAGAAACGGTACTTATCCATTCTCACGGGCGCCGCCATATTACCCACTAAAATTCTAAGTCCCAATTTTCCGAATATTTAAATACAGTCCTATACATTAAATACAGTCCAAGAAATGCAAAATTCCAAATGTGAAGAAAGTGAAATTAATTTGTGCCAAGTTCAGTGAAAATTCCTAAAGTCCAACACTCTGCCAAAAGTGGCAAAAATTCTATTCTCATTTCACTGTGTCCAACGCAAGCCAAATTCTTTTCGCAAATTTCGCACATTTCTTTGCTTCAACTCCGCAGTCCGCTTAACACAATTCGCTTTGCTATACTTTCAAAGACAACGAACAATACAGGTCGTTCACCTTGCATGCATTACATCTCCATATCCATTACACATATTAACGGCATACATTGCGCAGATTATCTGCATTCCCTTTCACCAAAGTATAACCAAAGTTTACCTGAGTTTGGATTGTTTCCCGTCGGCAAGTCCATACCACAAATAAAATTTATTCCAAGTGCCGACGCGGAAAAGGCGTTTTATTTTCATCCATAAATTCAGTAATACGGCCAAATACAAGTCGTTCACCCGACAAATATTTCCTTTTCGTATTGTTTGGATATTAGGTTGTGGTTGTTTTAGAAGTATTTACAACGCGGAGAAAAGACTTCAATTCCAGTCATTCCATTTTCTCCGTTTCCAGTTGTAAATAAAAGAATAAAATTTTCTGCCTTCTAATAAACATTGTATATCACCGTGTTCCAATTTCCAAGGGTCCCAACCATAAATAAGGTGGACCCAATTACCGTAAATCACAGGTCATTTATACAATTCGCTGTTCACTCCGAGTCACCTGTCCGATCAGTCTAAACTACGACGTTTCCACTTCGTAAATTTTACACCACTTAAAATATTAAGTGCAGTCTGAGGAATCTGTCTACTGTTTCAGAAGGTTGACCGGGCTCCAAAACCGCTTCCCTTCCATTTCGTATTTCTTCGATTATGCCCATCGGGGACAATAAGAAGAAATTGTCCGCTGACAAACCCAGGTCTATTTTTTCACCACAAGAGCCTAAGAGACCAATCCCAAGCATTTCGGTGAGAACGCCTTCGCAGATTTCCGACGACTGTGCTACTCCATCCAAAGCCACAGTACAGCGCATAGCTAAAAATATGGCTGCTTCAGATCGAGCGCTAGCCAAATTCATTTCGGTTTCTGACCGCTTAAGCGAATTTGAGGCTCAGATCAACACTCCGGAATCCGCAGCTCCAACTGTCACGATGCTTGGCGTCCGTCGCGACCAAGTCCGAACCCTATGGGACAAGGTTGAAAAGGAATACGATCTCTGCTCAGAGTGCCTTGTGTCAGCAGGCGAAGCGGCAGCAAGCAACATGCCTATTCTCAGGGCTAAATACAATTATTGCTATTCAGTCTATGAAAGGTGCGTTGCCCAGCTCGTTGATAAAATCGAGCAGGGCACTTCTCAGTCCATCCCAACCGCGAACGCTGCGCCCCAGGCCTACATTTCCTCTGGCTGTCGGTTGCCTCCATGCGATACAGAAGTTTTCACAGGCGACTATCTTCGCTGGCCGACTTTCCGGGATCTTTTCACAGCCATTTATATCAATAATCCACGGCTGACTCCGGTAGAAAAGTTATTCCATTTAAATGCCAAAACAAGTGGCGACGCGCATGCCATAGTTTCGATTTCGCCTCTCACCAACGAGGGTTTCTGCTCTGCGTGGGAAAACCTGATAGAGCGTTTCGAAAATAAACGATTGTTGGTAAACAGTCAATTGAAAATACTGTTTAATGTGCAGTCGATACCACAGGAATCTGGGGCGGCCTTGAAGGTACTGCAAAGTACTGTTCAAGGTTGCTTGACTGCCTTAGAACTGTCAGGCATCAACACTGAGAACTGGGACTGCCTGCTGGTATATCTGTGCTCATCCAAGCTCCCGAAGATAACTCTCTCCTTATGGGAGCAGTCGCTACATAAGAAAGCCGACATCCCGACATGGGGAGAGCTGAACAACTTCCTTACAGAACGTCATCGAACCTTAGAGGCCATCGATGATGTGAGACCGTCCGTACCGAGTCAGTCGCATTCCAAAGCGATAAACTCAAGTGGGCCCTCTAGAAAATTAAATTCCTATGAGACGAAAGTGGCTCCAAAATTGAAAAGTTGCGACTTGTGCAACAAGGAGAACCATCCTGTCCGTGTATGTCCGCGTTTTCTCCAAATGTCGGTTGACGACCGGTCAGCCTACATCAAACGGAAGCAGTTATGCTTAAACTGCTTCGCAAAGGGACATCAGCTTCGTGAGTGCAAAAGCACTCACAATTGTTTTACTTGCCGTGGCCGGCATCACACGTTGTTGCACCGAAACAACCTCTGTTCCAGCAATTCCAGCCCTTCAAATTCTGCAAGGCCAATTTCCGCTAATCAGGCCAATTTCGTTCCAAATGAGCAAGCCGGTGTTCAGAATTATTTCGCCACAGGCTCAAGAGCTATCCTTCTTGGCACTGCCATAATCAATATTTCCCATCTTGGCACTAACTTTAAGGCACGCGCCCTGATCGACTCCGGATCAGAGGCGACATTCATAACCGAGCGACTGTTCAATCTAATTAGATTGCCATTCCAGGTGGTTCAAGCCCAAGTCTCGGGCTTAAACCAAACAGTAGCTGCTCAGTCCAAGAAGCTCTGCAGTTTCACCATCCGATCTCCGACTAGGCCCGCGTTGCAGTTGGAGACGACGGCCTATGTCCTCCCTCAACTAGCCGGAAATCTGCCTTCCTACCCAATTCCGCAAAATTTCCTTCGGGATCTTCCCGATGTTCCATTGGCGGATCCAAATTTCTATGAGAGCGCACAAATAGATGTACTTATCGGAGCCGACATCCTGCCTTCGGTGCTTCTGAGTGGAGCAAAAACCAACATCTGTGGCTCTCTCTTGGGGCAAGAGACCATTTTCGGCTGGGTACTCACTGGGCCAGTGTCAGCCTCAGCCCAAAGCAGAATTTCCTCCTTTTCGACGCAGATCTCCCACGCGTACGATAATTCACTGGACAAACTCCTCACAAAATTTTGGGAGGTGGAGGATATACCAACAAAGTTGGTAAAAGAATCCGATTCCATGTGCGAGAAGAATTTCCTCCAAACGACCACGAGAAACGAGTGCGGCAAATATGTCGTTACTCTGCCCTTTCGCGACCCAGAACATATCGGTTCCGGGCTAGGGCATTCTAGGTCTTTCGCGTTGGCTCAGTTCTTAAGAAATGAGCAGCGTCTAAAAAGAGATGAGGCCTTAAAAGCGAGATACGATTCGGTGATCCAGGAATATCTCGACTTAAAGCACATGCGACAAGTGCTTCCTGCCCATGATTGCAACGCCTATTATATGCCACATCACGCCGTCTTAAAACCGGAGAGCGTAACTACTAAACTCCGTGTAGTATTCAATGCCTCCAGCCCTTCATCGAATGGTGCCAGTTTAAATGATATCCTTCATGCTGGCCCTGTCTTACAGTCCGACTTGACCATTCAAATTCTGAAGTGGCGCTATTTCCGATACGTGTTCAACGCCGATATCGAAAAAATGTATCGGCAGATCTGGGTAGATCCGAAACACACTCCATTCCAGCGAATACTTTTCCGTAACCATAGAGGGGAAATCAGAGATTTCGAATTGAAAACAGTAACCTTTGGAGTCAATTGCGCGCCTTTCCTGGCCATCCGAGTACTGCAGCAGCTAGCAGCTGACGTAGAACTCAGCCATCCAAAAGCTAGCAATGTCATTCGAAATTTCATGTATGTGGATGATGTTCTAGCCGGAGCGGACTCCACGGAAGAAGCTCAGCTCATGGTGCAAGAGCTCCGAGACGCTCTGAATTCCGCCGGATTTCCATTGAGGAAATGGACCTCCAACCAAAAGGAAGTTTTAGCGGCCATCCAGAGCAACCATCTCTTAAATACTGATTTT
Organism: Drosophila vallismaia; assembly: GCA_035047325.1. Taxonomy (NCBI): domain Eukaryota; kingdom Metazoa; phylum Arthropoda; class Insecta; order Diptera; family Drosophilidae; genus Drosophila; species Drosophila vallismaia. The sequence continues at coordinate 19,734 of JAWNPU010000078.1, forward strand.
CTCGAGATCGATTCCGAAAGTACTGCCAAAACCCTCGGCATTCGCTGGAAAGCAACCTCCGACGAATTCTTCTTCGTCTCGCCGGAGTTGGCTATCGAAACGTCCTTTACAAAACGCCAAGTCCTGTCCCAAATTGCCAAATTGTTCGACCCTGCAGGCTGGTTAGCGCCGTTTATCGTTCGAGCTAAAATTTTCATGCAGGAGATTTGGCTGCAGGACCTTGGGTGGGACGAAAACATTCCAAGTGAGCTTTTTCAGCGATGGCGTAATTTTCTCCAAAGTTATTCAGTTTTAGAGCAGATACGCATTCCACGCTGGCTATCGTTTCGTCCAGATTTCAAGGTCGAACATCATGGCTTTTGCGATGCATCGCAAAAGGCTTATGGGGCGGCAATATATGTCCGAGTAGAAGTGGGCAGCACCATTATGGTGCAACTCCTAACCGCGAAAACCCGGGTAGCACCAGTCAAAACGGTTTCGCTCCCAAGACTGGAGCTGTGCGGAGCGTTATTGCTTTCCGAAATGGCTGCAGCCATCATTCCGCAGATGCCTACGATTAACTCCGAACTTTACTGTTGGACGGACTCCACGATAGTGCTTGCATGGTTAAGCAAGCCAGCGTGCCAGTGGACTACATTTGTAGCCAATAGGGTGACGAAGATCGCCCAGGCCACGAAAACAGAGAATTGGTCTCATGTTCAATCTGAGCATAATCCAGCAGACCTGGCAAGTAGAGGAGTTTCCCTCCAAGATCTTGCCGATAGCCAGTTATGGTGGCACGGACCGACTTGGTTGCAAAATCCACGCAACCAATGGCCAACTCAGGTCGACAACGCTCCGGTGACCGACCTGGAAAAGCGTGCTCTAAAAGTCAATCTTGCAAAAGCTCCTTCTGAAGAGTTGTTGTCACGTTTCTCCAAGCTAGAGAAAGCTTTACGAGTCCTTGCTTATGTTCATCGCTTCATTCAGCGGTGCAGGAAGCAGACATCTTCATCTGATGTGCATTTGACGGCCACTGAAATCGCCGCCGCCGAGCGGTTCCTAATTTCGAACACTCAGCGCAGAGAATTCCCTGTGGAATATCACTGCCTAAGTGAAAAGCGTCCAGTGCCAAGTTCAAGTGCCATCCTAAGCATGAACCCGTTTCTAGATCCGCAAGGACTGATCAGGGCATGCGGCCGTGTGGCGGCTTCCGAAAGCCTTCAATACGATGAACGCCATCCAGTGATTCTTCCGTACAACTGCCTGCTTTCTCGCCTCCTTGCGAATTTCACTCATCGTATAACTCTCCATGGTGGTAACCAGTTAATGGTGCGCCTCATCCGGTCAAAATACTGGATTCCGAGAATTAAGAACCTGATGAAAGCGGTAGTTAATTCGTGCAAAGTGTGTGTGATCCACAAAAAGCGGCTGCAAAGCCAACTGATGGGTGTCCTGCCCAAAGAAAGAGCATCGTTCTCCCGACCATTCACGTATACGGGCATGGATTACGCCGGTCCGTTCGATATAAAGAACTATACGGGAAGAGCATGTCTTATTACAAAGGGGTATGTGTTAGTTTTTGTTTGTTTCTCCACCAAGGCCATCCACTTAGAGCCTACATCTGACTTAACGACCGAAAAGTTTCTTGCCGCTTTCTCTCGTTTTGTATCCAGGAGAGGGTGTCCACGTCAAGTCCAATCAGACAATGGCAAAACCTTTGTTGGCGCTGCCACCCTGCTTTCCCGCGATTTCCTTCAAGCCGTAAAAGAGTCGGTGACGAATGCCTATATTCATCAAGAGATGCAATGGCAATTTATTCCTCCGGGAGCACCCCATATGGGAGGCCTTTGGGAAGCAGGCGTAAAAAGTTTCAAGACGCTATTTTACAAATGCACTGCCACACGAAAATACACGTTCGAAGAGCTCTCCACGCTCTTGGCAAAAATAGAAGCGTGCCTTAACTCCAGGCCGCTCTCTCCCATGTCTGAGGATCCGACAGATTTGCTGGCTCTGACGCCAGGTCATTTCCTTGTCGGGGGACCCCTTATGTCCACGGTGGAACCCGAAGTAAAGGGGGAAACGAAATCCATTCTTAATCGGTGGCAGCATTTGAAAGCTCTTCATCAGCAATTCCGTGTGCGATGGAAAGAAGAGTACCTCAAAGAACTCCACAAGCGCTCCAAATGGCAGGCCCCGTCCAAAAATCTCCGCATCGATGACATGGTCGTCATCAAGGACGACAACTTGCCCTCTAATGAATGGCGGCTCGGCAGAATTGAGTCTGTTTTCCCAGGAGCCGACGGCAACGTCCGTGTAGTAAATATCCGTACTGCGCGTGGAGTTGTTAAACGTCCAGTAGCAAAAGTGGTGCTTTTGCCGACGGAGTCTTCCGAATCTCGACAATAATAAGCGCTCCTAGCGTCCTTAGTTGTAGTTCACTAGCACTAATCATGCATTATTTTTCATTTCATTTTCGATCTCCGTTCGACATTCGACTACGCGCAGCATGGCCCCTCGTCGACAAAACGCACGCAGTGCTCGTGCCGTGGAGAGCAGACGTACCCGAGGTATTCAATCCTACCGATGCCGAGTCTGCCGCGGTATCCATCCTCTTCGGAAGTGCGCGAGGTTCCTAAAGCTCAGCGCTGAAAAGCGTTTGCGAGCAGTCCTCATCAACAAATACTGCGCCAATTGCCTCGCTCACGAGCATTCCACGGGAGACTGCCGAAGCGGTGATCGTTGCAAGAAGTGCGACCGATCCCACCACACGCTGCTCCACATGCACGAGCAGGTTAGCTCGTTGTCGCGGTCGCGAGCCCGCTCACGTCTCCAACCGGTGCCAACCCGGCAAGCAGCTTCGGCCTCGTCCCAACGTTCCCGCCGGCACAATCCGCCAACTCTGCGTAGGAGTTCATCGCCACGACGCCCGGAATCGACCACGCCAGGCCCATCGCTCTCGTCGCTGCTGCAACGCCACAGCGTGAACATCCTTCCCACAGCGCTAGTCAAGTTGGAGACCGGGACGAAGACCTTCGAGACCGCAGCACTCATCGATCCGTGCAGCCCCATGAGCTGCATCGACGCTTCGTTGGCGTCAGCCTTTACGCTTCCAATGACCAATGTTGGCGACGAGAAGGTCTGCACGGCGACGATTCGCTCCAGGATCGACGCGAATACTAAGCTGGAGGTCGTGCTCAAGATCGAGCCCAGGGTGCGGATCCGCACACCTGTCCGGGCATTGAGCGACACCATAGTATCCAGGTACCGGGACATCATGCTGGCTGATGACCAGTTCCATCGGCCGGCTACCGTCTCCATGGTCTTAGGAGCAGATGTGTATCCTAAGGTTATCCAATCCGGATTCCTGACTTTCGACGAGGGAATGCCGGTAGCTCAACAAACTGTGTTTGGGTGGATCGTGTCCGGTGCCTGCAGCCTGCCGTAGGATGGCTATGTTGCAACCCCAGTGATTGCAAGGGGGGCGGAATGTTCAAGTTACGGGGTGTGGACTGTCACCCGCTCTCCGCTCCCTCTTACGCTCCACACTCCCTCTCACGCTCTCCCGCTCTTCACCACAGAGTCTCCGAGGAGTCTCCGCTGCGCTCCCAAATTCAACTCATTAGAATAAGTAGTTAGTACAAAAAATAACCTCTATCAATAAAGATACGCCCGGTCGCGCCCGCGCTCACCAACAAGTCGCCAAGTGGTTTTTTTCGAGTCTATTTTCAGCAACTAGGAAATTTCCAGGACCAGCAACCCCGTCATCCTAACAAAATTTCTTATTAATCGATCTGTAAGTTTATAAATAAGGGTAGTGTTGATATTTTTGCCATTTTGTATCCGATTTTGCACCAAGATACCATTTAATAATTGGAACTTCATTTGCTGTTAATCTTTATCAAAGATTTCTTATTAATCGAACTGTAAGCTTTATAAAGTAGTTTCAAACATCGCCATTAGAATCATATGTCCTTTTCCACCACCTAACTTAGGTTTTTTAAGAAATATGCTTGATACATATACGATAACTAGATAGTACTCGAAGATACGAATGCGGAAAGGTATAACTTTCGCCGATTGGAGGTAAACAAGCAAAGTTATGGCTAATTCGGTAAAATCTATCAAAACGCAAAATCACGTAAAAGCCCGAATGTCCTTTTCTCACCCTTTCGCTTAAGATTTTAAGGCTATTTTTGCCATTTTCTATCCGATTTTGCACCAAGATACCATTTAATAATTGGGACTTCATTTGCTGTTAATCTTCATCAAAGATTTCTTATTAATCGAACTGTAAGCTTTATAAAGTCGTTTCAAACATCGCCTATAGGCTATATGGGCCTTTTCTCGCCATCTAACTTAGGTTTTTTAGGTCAAACGGTTGCTGCATATACGATAACTAGATAGTACTCGAAGATACGAATGCGGGAAGGTATAACTTTCGCCGATTGGAGGTAAACAAGCAAAGTTATGGCTAATTCGGTAAAATCTATCAAAACGCAAAATCACGTAAAAGCCCGAATGTCCTTTTCTCAGCCTTTCGCTTAAGTTTTTAAGGATATTTTTGCCATTTTGTATCCGATTTTGCACCAAGATACCATTTAATAATTGGAACTTCATTTGCTGTTAATCTTTATCAAAGATTTCTTATTAATCGAACTGTAAGCTTTATAAAGTCGTTTCAAACATCGCCATTAGAATCATATGTCCTTTTCCACCACCTAACTTAGGTTTTTTAAGAAATATGCTTGATACATATACGATAACTAGATAGTACTCGAAGATACGAATGCGGAAAGGTATAACTTTCGCCGATTGGAGGTAAACAAGCAAAGTTATGGCTAATTCGGTAAAATCTATCAAAACGCAAAATCACGTAAAAGCCCGAATGTCCTTTTCTCAGCCTTTCGCTTAAGTTTTTAAGGATATTTTTGCCATTTTGTATCCGATTTTGCACCAAGATACCATTTAATAATTGGAACTTCATTTGCTGTTAATCTTTATCAAAGATTTCTTATTAATCGAACTGTAAGCTTTATAAAGTCGTTTCAAACATCGCCATTAGAATCATATGTCCTTTTCCACCACCTAACTTAGGTTTTTTTAAGAAATATGCTTGATACATATACGATAACTAGATAGTACTCAAAGATACGAATGCGGGAAGGTATAACTTTCGCCGATTGGAGGTAAAGAAGCAAAGTTATGGTCCTAATTCGGTAAAATCTATCAAAACGCAAAATCACGTAAAAGCCCGAATGTCCTTTTATCAACCCTTTCGCTTACAATTTTAAGGCTATTTTTGCCATTTTGTATCCGATTTTGCACCAAGATACCATTTAATAATTGGAACTTCATTTGCTGTTAATCTTTATCAAAGATTTCTTATTAATCGATCTGTAAGCTTTATAAAGTAGTTTCAAACATCGCCTATAGGCTATATGGGCCTTTTCTCGCCACCTAACTTAGTTTTTTTAGGGCAAACGGTTTCTGCATATACGATAACTAGATAGTACTTGAAGATACGAATGCGGGAAGATATAACTTTCGCCGATTGGAGGTAAACAAGCAAAGTTATGGCTAATTCGGTAAAATCTATCAAAACGCAAAATCACGTAAAAGCCCGAATGTCCTTTTCTCACCCTTTCGCTTAAGTTTTTAAGGATTTTTTTGCCATTTTGTATCCGATTTTGCACCAAGATACCATTTAATAATTGGGACTTCATTTGCTGTTAATCTTTATCAAAGATTTCTTATTAATCGAACTGTAATCTTTATAAAGTTGTTTCAAACATCGCCTATAGGCTATATGGGCCTTTTCTCGCCACCTAACTTAGGTTTTTTAGGGCAAACGGTTGCTGCATATACGATAACTAGATAGTACTCGAAGATACGAATGCGGGAAGGTATAACTTTCGCCGATTGGAGGTAAACAAGCAAAGTTATGGCTAATTCGGTAAAATCTATCAAAACGCAAAATCACGTAAAAGCCCGAATGTCCTTTTCTCACCCTTTCGCTTAAGTTTTTAAGGATATTTTTGCCATTTTGTATCCGATTTTGCACCAAGATACCATTTAATAATTGGGACTTCATTTGCTGTTAATCTTTATCAAAGATTTCTTATTAATCGAACTGTAATCTTTATAAAGTTGTTTCAAACATCGGCTATAGGCTATATGGGCCTTTTCTCGCCACCTAACTTAGGTTTTTTAGGGCAAACGGTTGCTGCATATACGATAACTAGATAGTACTCGAAGATACGAATGCGGGAAGGTATAACTTTCGCCGATTGGAGGTAAACAAGCAAAGTTATGGCTAATTCGGTAAAATCTATCAAAACGCAAAATCACGTAAAAGCCCGAATGTCCTTTTCTCAGCCTTTCGCTTAAGTTTTTAAGGATATTTTTGCCATTTTGTATCCGATTTTGCACCAAGATACCATTTAATAATTGGAACTTCATTTGCTGTTAATCTTTATCAAAGATTTCTTATTAATCGAACTGTAAGCTTTATAAAGTCGTTTCAAACATCGCCATTAGAATCATATGTCCTTTTCCATCACCTAACTTAGGTTTTTTAAGAAATATGCTTGATA
>JAWNPU010000079.1:0-80000 GCA_035047325.1 Drosophila vallismaia
CTTATGTTAGAGAGAAAAAACTGATCAATAATCAATCAATAAATAACTTAACATAATATAGCAACTCGAAAATAAGCTATGAAAATAAATCTACACTTGATAATATAATGATAAGCTAATCCATTAGGGTACTAAGCATGGACTAAGATAGTCGAGCTTATTAGGTAAAATTACATTTTATTTTACGTATGAAGCAGTACGGCTTTTAATGGATTTAGTTAATAGTTAATAATAGTTCAACTAATAATTTGTAAAAAATCTCGATAAAAAGTGGAAAGTGCTTTTAGAATGTTTTTTGTGTTTACTTTTCAATAATTAAAATCAGATGTTACACAAATTGATTTAAAATGTACTCTGAATCATTTTTAAACACTTTTCATGATACTTTTACTTACTTGAAACCCATCGTAAGTCCAAGAGCCAAACTTCATTTCGCATCGTTGATCATCAAATGGAAACCATGTGATATCAATTTTACACGTTGACTTAAATATTCCAGGGGGAACATACAAACAGCTTCCATTATTTCGCACCACTACGTTAGTTGCATAGGTACCGTCAAAACCTTCATCAGCACTGAAAAAAATACAAATCTTTTCAATCTTAAAATCATTTTTTTAAAGGGAAATTTTTAACGGTAATGGTATTGTTAAATATAAATAAATATAGTAAATATAGTAAAATATCCATACTAATTTAGTTCAGTATATATTATAAATCATAGCAGTCATTTTTGCGTTGAGATTTTTTTAAATCTTATACCCTTTTTTTACGTATTTTATAGTGAGACGGTTGCAATATACATATGTGAAAAACTGGTGCTCGCAGGCACTTTCAGTCGCGATCTAAGACTTAAAGAGTGTGGACGTACCTGTGGATCAACAGCAGTTTTCTTATCGTGCTATCAGTCCCGCTATTCTGAAACCATCACATAGTGTCTGATTGGTTCAACCTGCGAACCTACTCTTGGTACCAACTCTAACGCACATTTGAATGTGCGTGTTATCTGCTGTTTACCAAGTTCTCTCGCTAAAGCAGCTGTGTACAACTCAGCAGCAGCAACGAGCTTTTGGCATACCGGCTAACGGTGCCCAGTTCCCCCCTCTCCGCGCTCAATCATTCACAACCGTGCCACCAATCTAGGCAAAACAACGCCCTGCAAGAAGGCTCTCAGAGCAAGAAAAGTGCAGCTCAAACAGCGACTCAAGTTCAAGTTATTCCCACTCAGACCCAGGCAAGATCAAGCGCAAGCCCTCGCGTAAAGTGCAAGAAGAGGAAATTGACGTCACGCCTAGCACCAGAGCAGCCCTGCATAGTAAGCTGGGACACAACTCCTTTGCCCTCCCCTTGAGAAAAAAAGACGACGACGAGCAAGATAACACAGATGACGAATCCAAACACGCAGCAGAGAAACCGAACCCGACCCTGAAAACCCTCATGCCTCCCCCGATTTACATCCCAGACGTGACCAAATTTACCGCACTAGTTAAGATGAAAACGACTCTCATGGGTACCAAGAAGAATTTCACATACAAAACAGAGAGAAACAACAACGTACGCGTAATAATTCCAGACAAGTAGGCTTACACAGCCCTACCCCAGCAGCTCGTGGCACAAAATAAATGACACCGCACCTTCCAACAGGGCGGTCATCAAGGGACTTCACCACAAAACGGAACAGAGAGAAATTAAAGAAAAACTCCACAAACACGGCTACAGCGAGCAACAACACCGAGGTCTACAAAATTAAGAGAATTTGCAGGTCAGTCGTCACCATAGGGCCCCCACTGAAGTTTAACGACGTTCCTCATTGTTTTAGATGCCAAGGGTTCGGACGAACCCAGCGCAACTGCTTCCTGGAACATCGATGAGTGAAATGTGGTGGTCTTCACCACTCCAGGTCATGCACCAAAAAAGATGACGAAAAAACATGCTGTTTACATTGCCAAGCTGATCACCCTGCGTCGTTCAGAGGATGCCCTGCCTACAAAAAGGCAAAGGCACAGCAATCTCCTAAAGCCTGACCCGTTGTGAGTAGCAACAATCCACCTCCCATCCAGATACCAACCATCATCATTGGTATGAGTTACAGAGATGAACTCCAAGGAAACCAAGCGACACAGCCAAAAAATCCCCAACAAACCCTTGAGGGACCACAACCCAACCAGATTGAAGCGATGTTTGCACGCATTGAAGGAATGATGGAGAGGATGATGGAGAAGATGATCTCGCAGATGATCTCGCAGGTGATGCAGTTTGCTTCCATCCACAACAGGAAGTAATGCAAATAAGACTCAATATAGGTTTTTTAGAACGCAACCGGCCTACAGAGGAGCAAAGCCGAATTAGAGCATCTCATTAAAACAGACAACATTGATGTACTACTGGTATCGGAATCCTATTTACGCCATAAAGTGGGACTTTAACATCAGCGGGTACCATCTGATCCATACCAACCATCCATCTGGCAGAGCAAGCGGAGGAGCGTAGTGCGTAGGACGTAGTGCACCGTGATCAAGATTACCAGCCCACAGGGAGATATCACCATCGATGCGGTTTACTTCCCACCTAGATACTCGACACCTAGACACTCGATAACCGAGACCCACCTTCACGACTTCTTCGAGTCCCTTGGATCTCGCTTTATAGCAGCCAGACACTTTAACGCCAAACATTCCTCAACCCAAAAGGCATAAAGCTTTACAAGTAGCTACAGCGAAAGAGTCTGGACTACCATTCCACTGGAGAGCCCACACACTGGCCACCGAAACCTTCAAAGCAATTGGATCTGCTTCGCCATCTCCAAGGGCATAGGACACTCAAAGGTAACATGCTCCAACTACGATAAGCTCCTATCTGATCACAGAGCAGTAAACTTGCTCCTAAAAATCCCTCTTGTTAGAAAAACCATGTCTAAAGACTCACCGGGAAACACACAGATGCCCCCAAGTTTACGTTCTGCATGCTTTCCTCCCTGAACCCACATCCTCCTCTTTCCATACCAAGCAACATAGATGCGGCAATCGAAGAACTAACCAATGAGATGCACAAAGCGGCTGAGTTCGCGAATATAGGACTCCTTCCATAAATTCCATGAGGAGCTGGAACCTGGAGACCCGCAGCCCAACCTGTGGAATGTCACGAGGCACATAAGAGGACCTGCCAAGAAGACATCACCCGTGCGCAAAGTGGACAGTTCCTGGTGTCGGACTGATGTTGAAAGAGCAGAAGCCTTTGTTGACCATCTACACAGTGCATTCTCACCTTTCGACAGATGCACTGGCGAAGAGCATGCTGCCACCATAAGGTTCGTTGACAGCTCAAGTGCTCCTGGTCCGCCAATGCAACCCGTTGCATGTCCAGAGGAGATCGCCTCCATAAAAAATGGCAGTCAACAGGTCCGGATCGAATCGATGCTTCAGCACTGAAGTTGTTGCCCCTACTATATTCCCAAAGGCTGGGTAACATCTTCAACAGCTGCCTCCGTCTAGGGTACATCCCGAAAGAGTTGCTGTGCGCTGAAGTAATTGTCCTCCTCAAGCCTGGAAAAGCTGAAGAAAATCTAGCCTCCTATCGTCCGATTAGCTTGCTGGCAATCCTCTCTAAAATACATGAAAGAGTATTATTGCGCAGAGCACCGCTAGTACTAGACGAGGACGGACTGATCCCTGATCATTAGATTCCATGGAACACCTGAGCAATGCTACCGCCTTGTTCAGAGCATATTTGAGACCTTCAAAAAGAATGAGTACTGCTGCGCCGGTTTGCTGGATGCCAAACAGGCGTTTGACACAGTCTGGCAACCTGGACTCCTTTTCAAAATCAAGTCCCACCTTCCAAGTTCCCACTTCGCCTTCCTTAAGTCGTACACGGAGGGAAAAGTATTCCAAGTGAGATGCGGATTATCAACCAGCACGCCTAGGCCCACACATGTATGAGCAAGAGTACCTCAAGGCAGATTTCTTGGATGCATCTTGTACACACTCTACACAGCAGACCTCACCCCAGGAATGTCAGCAGTAGCGGCCCTTGGCTATTTCGCCGTCGGCCTTTGCCGTGGCGCCTTTTAATTTTTTCAGTTTCTCGTTGATATGGCCATCTGCAGTATCCAAGAGGAGCAAGGTGTAATGCTCTCCTAAGCACACACGGCAAGTATCCGTGAACCAGCAGCTTCCTCCACAGTGTTGATGAGCCAAGCAGTTTTGGCAATAGCGGCTTGCTTACACCGCGCGGATCCTTTTCTTTGCGCTCAGTCGGAGGAAGCGATTGCATTTCCAAAACGCGTGGAATCCTCGGCAGACTCGGCAGCAAAAGACTCTCGAGTATTGCGAGGTCGGGTTGTTGGTTTTCCATTGGCGTCGATCCATTATTAAAATTTCTTGTGGATGATCAAAACGAATATTGGATGTTAGTACAAAGGATGACAATATAACAGGATATGGTATACACGTAGGCAGAGGATTTTGACCAGCAGGTTGAAGGACCACCAGACGGGACACTGATCTCATAATTATGTCTATGCTTGTAAGGAGGTCGATCACACGAACTAGGTCATCTTTGCCTTTAGTTACCCTTCCAAGGCGTTATCCTTTTTTTTTTTAATATTTATTAAGGCAACTGGGTCACAAAAGACCTCATTATAGTTTTGCTATCTACTACTTAAGCCGAATAGGCGCGCCGGCTAGCCACTTGACTAGCTTAAGAGTAGTAAGCAATTAACCGTATATATAAAAATTAGACCAAATAACAAATTAAAGTCGTCTACGATATCGACCCCTTGGGGATTGTGTTATTAGGTCCCTCGGATGACGCCTTTTCAGCCTCATTAGCGACGTCTCACTAGCCAGTCTTTGATTCTCCAGCCCAGCAAAGAAATCCTGGGGCCGTCTCTAATACAATTACTTCATATTGTAAATAACCTAAGTTCTATAATAAGATTAGGTAAGAAAATAAATAATTATTGTTAGTCTCACAAAAAGAGAAGATAAAATAAAATAGGTATGAAAAAAGGGAATTGTGGTTGTAATCATTAAATTAGAAAAAACCAGTTTCGATCAACTTTGAAAAACAGTGGTCTAGCATGGCGTCTTGTACAATAGTATTTAGTCAAAACATGTGTGCTGCCTGACATACGAAACGTCGTTGAAAATTCATCATCGTATTTAAAAACCATCAGCATTGTTGTATATAGGTATGTGTCGTTTAATCAATCGGAGAAGGGGATTCTTCAGGGAATCGACTTAACTATCCGCTAAGGAACAAACTGCTTCATTTCTGATAATAGTTGAATCAAATCACCAAGAAAAATTAAAAAATCTATAAACTTAATCCCTTTATAAGCTTCGAAGTTTGTGGTATGACGTCATTTCAACTACTACATGAGGGCGGTCGTCTCTTTCATGGCCCTTTAAATAGTAATTCAAAATTCCCTCTGTTAATGGCTAAGTTATTATACAATGCTTACTCTTGTTACCCATTACATCCGTGCATTGATCACATTGTTATGCTGGACCAAAAGCATTGATGGGTCTTCTTAGAAATGTTTGGAAAAAGACAATGGTCTACCTCCTTTTTCAATTGATTGAACCGCTTCGGGATGTCGCCGGTGCCGATTTTACAGCATTCTCCTATAAGCTGAATTTTTTAACTTGATTAACATTCAAGTACATTTTTTGCCTTTAATTTCATTATTAAAGTAAAACTTGAAACTAATCTATTATATTGCTATTTAGGTTGAATAATATTCGAACAGTGCCATATGGAACAATATTATTTGTGGTATTTTTTTTATCGATCTATTTGTATTTTTTTTGCTCCGCCCCTAGCGGCGAATGAGATTGCATATAATAATATCCATCTGGAGATGCAGCAAGATCGTTTTTATTTCTTTACATTTTTCTTTCAATCACGTCAACCCCAATAATCACCGTTGGACTTCAACTTGGCATGGACGCCCTGCTCTAAACATTGGACCTTCAATTGGATACGGAACTGGTATTTGAAAAGGCGCTGTTTTTCAAGATAAGTCCAAAGTTCGTTGCATGTATATATGGTATATGTACGTATATGATCCGTTGATTGTCGGCTCCATTTTTTGTTCGCTCCCTACATAATGGCCACCATTTCCGGTCTACGGCATTCATGTATACAGACAATCGACATATATTCCGCATATTTCATCCATTACGCATACATAAATATCCACGCATATTTCATCCATTATAATGATTTTTAAGCGATCTTTAGACTTACCCAAAACAACATTTTGTGGCTTGTGTTTTGCTCGTTTTGAGATATTGCTAATGAAGTTATTTGGGAGACACATTCAACCAAACAAGGGAACTTTCTTGGTTGAATGTGTCTCACGACTAACTTTGTTTGGTATTGCTTCGCCCTTTATTGATTTCAGCCAACAAACGGTGATAATGCTTATTTGAAGCGAATTTACAATCCTTCCATGATGGTAGGTATATTCTAATTTCTCCTTCCAGTTGGAGCAAGTTTTGAAATCATTTTTTGACATTATTATATGGACTAAAAGTGCATTCCTAAATTTTATCACCAACAGATAAAAGTGATTCGGGAAAAGTTGAAGTCATAAGGGTTACCCCTTTTTGTAGGCTTCAGTTCGAAGAGACACACGATGTTCTTAAACAAAATTATGCAATTATCATATACTAAAACGTTCCTAATGCATTTGTATATTTCGTATCAGTTAAGTGGAATGATTTGGGTACATGCTTAATAATTCTTCCTATAAGCAAGTCACCCAATGATTGATCTTTTCGACATTGCCTAATGATGGGTCAATATCTATAGCACTATGAAACAATACCATCAAATTTTAAGTATACTCGGCATATGAACCACGAAATGTACGAAGTTTAATTTGCGGTTATAGTCGAGTATGTGAAATAAATTTATTTGGAATTGAATCCGAATGCGAACGCGCGATGTCTGGAAATCTCTCACACAGAAGCATTATAAGCGCCTTTTTGGTCACACACAAGTCTTCCAGGTCGGGACGCGGTAATAATTCAGGATTGAATTGATCTAGTTGTTGTTATAGAAAAATTAATAAAACTCAAATGTTTAAGAAGCTGTAATGCATCACATGCTTCGTATATCTCATGCGAGTCTTGGTTAACTTCAGGGTTTTTGGTAGGCATTTAATTAATTAAATTGCTACTAATGCCACTCTTAATTAAAGGTTGACAATACACCCAATGGGTGTTATTAAGGCACTTGTTGATCCTGATTAATTAAAATCCTGATTTGAGACTGCTGTTAATTGTTGAATGCTGTTAACCAAAGAAATGTTAAGTTCCCAATTAACGAATGTAAATGCGAGTATGTCCGTATGTATGTTAAGACGGGTAAAAAAGAGGTAAGAAAGATAAAATCAATTCGCTGATGTAGCATTGGCCGAAAACTAGTGAGCAGTCGGCGAACACAGCATATTTGCGTGGTCGCTGCAAGTCTCTGTTGTTAACTAAAATTTCCGTTTTATTTTCCATTCACTTGAATAAAGAGTTGAAGCTTTAGAACATTAACTCCGGCTTATCATGGTTATATTAATACTCTATCAGCTCACTAATGCGTTAAATTTTTATCAATTTACCCTTTGACCACATATGTATGAACACTGTTTTCAATTTTGATTTGGGCTAAATACAATTTTTTTTTTTTTGAGCAAATACCAGGATGTGCGGGCAACGCTTACAAATGGCTGTACTTTAACAACCTCAATCAAAATTAAATACCCACGATAACTTTTTGTACATTTGACCGAATTAAGTCAAATATGCGCCGTTTTGTTTGTAAGCTTGTTACCAACGAGCTGCCTACTTCATTATACCCCTCACGTAGAAAGCTAGAAGGTTCATATTGGCAAATATTTGGAGAGCCAATTTTCACAGTCCTCTCTTGAGGGCAACGTCTCACCATTAATATTTTTATAATTTTTAATTCCTTAAACGATGAAGGACTATCCCAAACTCTATTTTGGGAGTAATGTTTTAATTTTTATCGAATGTCTTTGAAAACTTTAGAAATATTTGCTCAAATATATATAAATTAGACCCCATTAATTATGTTTCAGCACCATCTATTTCATGGGATGCAATGCTAAAGTATACAAAAGTGTAATTAGAATAAATAAGAGATCCCAACATGCACAATTTTTTAAAAAGAGGAATACAGCGTGGTTTAACTTAATGTACTCAGAGAATTTCTATACAAATTTTTTCGAGAGGAATGTAGTTAGTACAACGTCGTCGGCCCCCAAAATTTACTAGCGCCATCTGTGGTGATAATTTGGCGTTTATGCTAAATTTTTATGGTAAAAATTATAGCAGCCAGGTAAAAATGAATGTCAGATTAATGTAAAATGTAAGCTACATGTAAAATACATGCAAGTCACATGTAGAATTAACTTTGCTAGCGCACGATCGCTAGTAAATGTAAAAAAGCGTAAAATAAACATGCCTGATGCATTTCTCTAGAAAAAATGTCCTTTTTTATAGCGTTTAAAATCAGTTACTATTTGACCTGAACTGATACTCATTTTTTTTATCCCTTACCTGCTTAATCCTTGAAAATAAATATAATTTGTATAACAAATATTTAAATCAATATAGTGATCCCATTGTCCAAAATATTTTTTTTAACTTAGCAACCCTCTGTAGTTGTATCACACAAAGTAATACTAGATCAGCATATTTAAACACGCACCCTAAGTGAAATCAGTCATAAACATTCCCATGCCCAAACAGACATCAGCTTAAGCGTCCATTGGCACGTCCCCATAATTAACCAGACGAACACTCAAGTTTCGGCAGCCCAAAAAAGCAATTCTTAAAATGAAAATTCTAGAAGGCCGTAATACATATACATTTTGGAGACAAGGGAAAACCCTAAAACTCCCGATCAAATTTTTAGAACTCAAAATTAACTCACTACATTCTGAAAGCTTATCGAAGTTCTCTCAGAACATACACTCAATAAAGTAAAAGCTCTACAGAATATTCGTTCAATAAAATAAAAGCTAGCACCGAGGCTTGATAGCCAGATAAGTTACGATATAAGTTCGAGTTATGATTTGTCCCTACAACTGTATACAGCTAATCTCTCGCCTTCGGGTCTATTCGAAAATGAAAGTTATATTTTTTAAAAAGAGATATTCCAGAGTTGTGATTGGCGCAGTCGCTAGGATAACAGTTAAAAATATCCTTCAGTACAAGGACTCTCAAAAAATCCGTAAAGCGAGAAGTGAGTTAAGTTCAAAAATCGAAAGTGATAGTAAAACATTGTTATCGGCAAGAGAATCAACCAAAAAAAATCCAATTCAGTGCTTTGTGGGAAATAAAACCATACTGTATAAACCAGAACATATTTTTTGAAAAATATAAACAAACCTAAAAAACAACCAAAATGACGACTCCACTTCAAATGCTGTCTGAGTTCACCTAAATTAGGCTCTGGCGCAGATCAAGATAATACCAGCTTAAGATGGATCGCCAAACACGCTAAGTGCTTTTATAAGAAGAATCGACTATATACTGGCACTATATCAAACTGAGGTCGAATGTCAAAAGACCATTCTATACGGAGCTATAGAAGTACAATTAAAGGAAGACGCCCATAGGATATCACAGAAAGTCCAAGCTATCAACTGGAAATTCCTAAAAGCAACTTCAATTGGAGGGTTCAAAAACCACACCCCTTATGAGAACCTGAAAAATCTTCGTTTGGGCATGGGAATGTTTATGACTGATGTCACTTAGGTGCGTGTTTAAATATGCTGATCTAGTATTACTTTGTGTGATACAACTACAGGGGTTGCTAAGTTAAACAAAATTTTTTGGACAATGGGATCACTATATTGATTTAAATATTTGTTATACAAATTACATTTATTTTCAAGGATTAAGCAGGTAAGGGATAAAAAAAACGAGTATCAGTTCAGGTCAAATAGTAACTGATTTTAAACGCTATAAAAAGAGACATTTTTTCTAGAGAAATGCATCAGGCATGTTTATTTTACGCTTTTTTACATTTACTAGCGATATACGGAGCTATAGAAGTACAATTAAATGAAGACGCCCACAGGATATCCCAGAATGTCCAAGCTATCAACTGGAATTTCCTAAAAGCAACTTCAATTGGAGGGTTCAAAAACCACACCCCTTATGAGGACCTGAAAAGAAGACTTTTCAAAACAAAATTTAATGTAAGCTTACGAAAGCTAACGTTTGTCGAAGAAATAGAACAAAAAGCCGTTCTTATTAATAATAGGCTAGCATTAGAGCAAAACCCACAAGAAGTCATTAATTACATAGCCTCCACGAAAAAAACAATTAAAGATGTTAATTCTAGAAAACTTTCCGATAGACCTTTTATGATTCTTGCTAAACATGACTTAACGACTACATCATGTTTAAAATATCAGCTCAATGGAAGGGTTATATAAAGAGAAAATTGTTGAAACTAAAGAAAAAAAGGATAATAAACATACGGGAAATAAAGGGAAATCGTTCGCGGATCATACAAATTTAAGTGTCACTACTTCCCAGACAAGTCCAACTAGTTATACCTCGTTCAAAATCCATTGAATCAATCCTAATCCCTCTGTTAAAAACAGAGAGGGAGCCAAAGCGGTCAGATGAAAATGGATGTAAATTTTCATCAAACTGTCTCGGACACAGAAGAAGAAGAAACCACTTTTTCAGAATCAGAATAAGGAATAAATTCTTAAAGGGTATGGTTGACACCGGGTCATCCATAAATAATGTCAGAGATAATATATTTAAGCTAAGAGCAAAAAAAGAAAATTTAAACTGTGCTGGGAGAAACCCTACAAAATTCGCAAAATGTAATAGCTACAATACTTAGTGTATCAGTAGATAACCAGAACTATATCTCATCTACGAAAAAACCTTTAAGTTACTACAGTCGACAAATCGAATTAATAAAAGGTAACGAAAACAAAACAGACATAATTCATTATTTTATCAAAATAAAAATTAAAATTCAATATAAGGAATTAACTATAGAGCTAAAGAAATTATTAAATAATATTGATGTGAAAATTACTTCCATCACAGACCAGATTTTTCAACATTCCAAAAAGCATTTGCAGAAATCATAGGATCTAATAGTATAACCAAAGAAATAAAAACCAAAAACAAAATTATTTGATTTAAACACTTATTCAGAGTTCAAAGAAACCACATTTAAAAGACATGAAAAATTATTACATTCTGGAATAGAAAAAGCATCAAAATGGTTTAAAGAAAAATTCTATTATCCAGATCATCAAAAGTTAATCCAAAGTATTATAAATAAATGCAAAATTTTTAATATAAGTTATTACTGAAAAGAACGCTGAATATATCTGATTCGGAAACTAAGTAGTTCTACATAAATAATACCCTAGCAACTAAGTAGATTCACACAAACAATGCTGACGCGCCCAAGATGGGTTCAGTACCCCGCGCTATCCGGAGTGCCGAATTGCAATACATGAAATTCTGAATCGGCGTGGCGACCACGATTTTATGGCGTGATGCATTGGAGAGTAGACTTATGTTTCAATATATTTTGTACTTCAGTTCTGTCTAAGATACGAAAGCTTATGCTTCATCAATAAATATAGCTCCGGCATTGCCGTAAAACCTTGTCTTATTTTTGATATAATTGCCGAGCCACAAAGCCAGTGATTAGAGGAGAAGTAAACTCTCCAACATAAACTTCATAAGAAGACTGGCCCTCACAATTGCAGTACAACTGAAGACTTCCAAGGATAGCAGCTAACGCCGCTGGACGACGTTGCAACCTGCCACGCCTCCTACATTGACGCGGGACAGGATTACATATTTTATAAAATTAGTTTGAACTTTGTGTTTTTATTTTCGATTTTTTTCTCATTTTCAATAACTCTTAGTTTTTTATTTACTATCTTTTGAAATCTTTCCACATCAGATACACCGTTTTTTACTAGTTGTAATTTTTATTTTTACACCTGAATTTAAGCATGTTTGCAAAATTATACACATAAATGCTGAATCTTTATCTGCTTGTATTTCTTAGGGTTTATTATTGCTCTCTAAGTTTTTACTCAATCTCGTCTATGGTATTTACTTTTATTAGAGTTACAAACTTTTAATATATGTCTATGCAAAACAAAAACTGTTTATTACCTATTAGGTAGAAATCCATCACATATATTTCTCTGATGTTATAAATTTCTGGATTGATCTCATATTTTAGTTTGGTATTTCTATGTTCCGATTTAGCTATATTAAAAATTTGTCAATCATTTTCAATTTTGAACGTTGAACTTTATGCACGTCGGCCTATTATCGCTCCGTAATTTTGAACGTTTCCCGAACGATCTAGAAACCTAGAAACCCTCTGGATTGACGCTGCTCAATGGTTTCCGGGTGGTTCGGAAACAATTTGCCTCAATAAACGAGCAGTTCTTAAACCTCGAATCTCTATTTCTGGGCCTTAAGCTACTCAGTGAATCACCACGCCGGAAAATCCCTAATAATAACCAGAATATGAATATATGTACCACTCCAGCCACATATTTGCCAGTAAGCAATGCTATGGTTGATGCCCCTGGTGAACAGCCACCCATCCTAGCTATTCAGAAACCTGGTATTCCCACGGCAGAAGTTGATCCGCCGGAACTTGCCAGTAGGAATCCCTCATCTGGTCCCATGCTCGGAAAATCTTCAATAGTCATATCACCAAGCCAGCCTGCTGCTCCATCACTACGCCTGCCTGCCGCCGCACCTACCCGGCTACCCGTTGTAAAATCACCAAAGCCATTGACGGGTGTTCCAACTGAATCGCGATCTTCTGGACTTACGCTGAGAGCTGTGGCTCCCCGCAAATCCATCTTTGTATCGCGGCTCATGCTTGATGCCTCTGCAGATGATGTTAGGTCTCACCTAGCAAACAATCTAAATATAGCTCCCTCTGAACTTTTTGTGACCAAATTTAATTTTAAGCATAAACATAGCATATCCTCATTCAAAATAACGTTACCAGAAGCTTCCCTTGCCAAATCTTTAGATCCTACAACCTGGCCTGAGCACAGTTTTGTCCACGAATTCTTGACCACAGATTCTCAAGGTTCCAGTCCAGTTCCAAAAAACTACCAAAACGTTCGCAGCATTCTTGGAAAACTGAACTTACTTTATACTAACAGTGCTTCCTTTGACTTCCATGCTATTGTGCTAACAGAAACCTAGCTAAACTCCACTGTCATAGACAATGAAATTTTGGTATCGAAGTACACTGTATTTCGAGAAGATCGCCCAACCTACGGAGGTGGCGTTCTGATTGCCGTAAACAACACCTACACAGTTGAACGTATTACTATTACTAATCCTTTCGGAATTAAATTTTTAGCCGTTAAAATTCATTCTAAGTCCTTTATCCTTTTCATCACCTGTTCCTACATTCCTCCTCTGAGTGATGCAGTCATTTATATGCCCCTCTCACCTCCCAACGCTCTTAGTCTTGCTAATTTTTTGACTCTCCTGAAGTTCCCCCAGTAATAGTGAGCAGCCTCGTCAAAAATGCTTTAATTAAAAACTACTCTTGTGACCTAAGAAATCACCTGACTAATATTGACTGGAGTTATCTTTCTACTTTCAGCAATATCGAGGAAGCTACAGACTCTTTTTATGAAGTAATTCATATCGCCTTAAATTAATCTGTCCCTGAAACATTGACTCCATCAACGTCTAAACCTCCATGGTTTAATAAGCACCTCTCTCTCCTTAAAAATAGGAAATCCAGAGCTTACAAAAAGTCATTAAAGTCTCCAACCTTGTTTCATCTTTCTAATTATCTTTTAATCGGCAACCAGTTTGTTGACCTTAACAATAAACTAAATAAAAAGTATATTTCTAAATGCAAACTCAATTTTCGCAACGATCCAAGCTCTTTTTACTCTTTTTTAAACTCTAAACGCAAATCCAATCTTTTCCCCCCTCCCTTTCATATAATAATACTTCCGACTCTCCGCATCTCGGCATTGATAATCTTTTTGTGTCATTTTTTCAATCAACCTACGCATCTAACTCATTTGATCCCTCCTCTAACTATCCATATCATTTACCCTACATAAATAACATTTCCCTTTCTAAATTCCACTGTCATGATGTGTTTACGGCTCTTTCATCAATTAAAATCTCATTTTCACCAGGCCCAGACAACATACCTAGCTGCATCCTCAGAAGGTGCTCCGATCTTCTCGCCTTACCTCTTACTATACTATTTAACCTATCCTTGTCGCAAACTTCCTTACCTAAAGTATGGAATGAATCTAACCTTATACCAATTCATAAAAAAGGCTCTAAGGCTACAGCAGCATTGCCAAGCTTTCTGCGATTCCCAAACTTCTTGAGAAACTCATCACATCGCAGCTGCAACATGCATGCATGAGCATAATCTCACCTGCACAGCATGGCTTTGTTAAGCTTCGCTCGACAACAACTAATCTACTTGAATTTTCGTCAATAGGTAATAACCGAGATTTTCAATATCGCTTGCAAACTGATGTAATTTATACCGACTTTAGCAAAGCATTTGATTCAGTTAATCATCAGCTCTTGCTACGGAAACTCTCGCTTATTGGTTTTCCACCGAATATCCTGTTGTGGGTTTCTTCCTACCTTTTAGATCGAACTCAGCGTGACCTATTTAAATCTACAAAGTCGAAGGTCATCCATGTCTCATCGGATGTCCCTCAGGGTAGTCTTCTAGGACCACAGTTTACTCTTTGTGAACGATCTTCCCAATGTGATTAGTTATGCTTCTACGCTTATGTATGCTGATGATGTCAAGTTATGCTATTCCTTCCCGGAACATTTCCTGCATAGGCATCTGCAACTAGACCTTGACGAATTCTATTTATGGTTCTCAATTAATCTTCTTTTCCTAAACTGCTCCAAATGCAAACTTATGACATTCCATCGCATTGTGCCGCTTATTATATCTTACTCTCTCGGAAATCACGTCCTTGATCGTGTTTCCACAATCAATGATCTTGGAGTTCTTTTTGATCATACACTTAAGTTTATTGATCACATTTCTGTGACAATGAATAAAGTAAGAGGAATTTTAGCCTTTATTAAACGATGGTATAAAGAATTTAATGATCCTGTCACCACCAAATCCCTGTATTTCACCCTAGTTTGTCCTATCTTTGAATACTGCTCGTGCGTTTGGAGTCCTCAATACTCCTCTCACCAAAATAGTATTGCGTCGGTGCAAAAGCAGTTTCTGTTATTTGCACTAAAAAACTTAAACTGGGATCCTGATAATCGTCTCCCGCCGTACCGTTGCAGGCTTAAATTGTTAAAATTACCTCCACTGAAGAAGCGCCGAATCTGTGCTGGGGTCAGTTTCTACACATGCTAATTTATGGCATGGTTGAATCTTAACGCCTTCTAAACCAACTATATTTTTCCATCCCTCATAGGAAAACTAGGTCCTTCCGACCCCTATGGTTACCTATCTGTAGATCCAACTATGCGGAACACAACCCCTTTCGCACTATTTGCAAAAACTATAACATCCTATAACACACTCTATCCCCTGAACTCTCTCTTAATGTTAATAAACTAAAAATCTTAGAATACCTCCTAGAATAGTTACTTTGTTGTTATATTTATATTTATATTTATATTTATATTTTTATTCACATTTAGCAGATCTTTGTTAAATTGTTGTTAAATAAATTAAAAATAAATTTATAATATATTGGGTTAAATTTTTGTGATCTAGATAGTAGAATTTTTCTTTAAACCATTTTGTTGCTTTTTCTATTCCAGAATGTAATAATTCTTCATGTCTTTTTAATGTGGTTTCTTTGAACTCTGAATAAGTGTTTAAATCAAATAATTTTGTTTTTGGTTTTTATTTCTTTGGTTATACTATTAGATCCTATGATTTCTGCAAATGCTTTTTGGAATGTTGAAGAATCTGGTCTGTTATGAAAGTATAAAGCGCTGTATTTTTCACAATAATATTATTTAATAATTTCTTTAGATAGCTCTATAGTTAATTCCTTATATTGAATTTTAATTTTTATTTTGGTAAAATAATGAATTATTTTGTTTTCGTTACCTTTTATTAATTCGATTTGTCGACTGTAGTAACTTAAAGGTTTTTTCGTAGATGAGATATAGTTCTGGTTATCTATTGATGCACTAAGTATTGTAGCTATTACACTTTGCGAATTTTGTAGGGTTTCTCCCAGCACAGTTTTTTCTATTTGAACTCTGGAGACAACATCTGCTACATAGTTTTCTTTTCCAGGTGGATATTTTATGAGAAAATCAAATTCTTTTAATTTGATTTTCCATATTTGGAGTTTCATGTTTGGCTCTTTACTGTTATGTAACCAAACAAGTGGTTTATGATCGCTGAGAATTTGGAATTTTTTGCCGAAAAGATAAGGTCTAAAATATTTTGTTATCTTTATTTCATGCTCGTTGAGAGTTCTACTTGCAAAGCATAGGGGTCTTTGATTTTGTTATAATACTGCTTCCAATGCTATATTACTTGCATCTTCTGTTAATGAAAATGGTTTATCAAAATCTGGATAAATTAATATTGGATCTGAAGTGATAAGCACTTTCATTTTTTCGAATGCTTTAATGTTGTTTGGATCTTTGATATTTATGGTTCAATTCAAATCAATTATTGTGAATTATTGGGATTTTCCTAATTTGTCCAATATTTCGGCCATTCTTGGAATTGGAAATTTGTCATTGACAGTGATTTCACAAATCTAAAATTAGGTTTTCCTGATGTGTCACTTATCTTTGAAACTAGCCAAATTGGTGACCCATAAGGAGATTTTGATTTTCGGATGATTCCTTGTTTGATAATCTCACTTATTTGTTTTTTACTTCCTCGTCTACTGACTGAGGATATTTGGTTTGAATAGAGTGTTTTATCGTGCTTGAAAAGGTCAAATCACCTTCACGATATTGAATATCACTAAATTTATATAATACCTTTTTTAGTCTTTCTTTTTCTTCTGCATTTAGGTGTTCTAATCTAAATTCATTTGTTTCTTACAACGAATTATTGATGGGGTAATTAGCCGATTTATCTTCAGGGGAAGGCAAGCTACGGCAAGTATCTGCGGTTTCTACTCTATCAATTATTACGTCACCATATTCGAAAGAAATTTGTTTCCCATTTAAGTGGATTTTTTCTTTTTCAAAGTTTATTTTTGCATTGCAATGTTTTAGTATGTCCCTTCCTAATAAGATTTCATAATCTTTTGAAAAATTAGGAATGTAGAACTTCTGCTCTTTTGTGCATAGTTCATTGGGTGGCATAATAATGCTTCTTTTTAGTATTATCGAGCCATTGATCGTAAATACTTTTAAATTTTATTTTTTTGCTCTTAGCTTAAATATATTATCTCTGACATTATTTATTGATGACCCGGTGTCAACCATACCCTTTAAGAATTTATTCCTTATTCTGATTCTGAAAAAGTGGTTTCTTCTTCTTCTGTGTCCGAGACAGTTTGATGAAAATTTACATCCATTTTCATCTGACCGCTTTGGCTCCCTCTCTGTTTTTAACAGAGGGATTAGGATTGATTCAATGGATTTTGAACGAGGTATAACTAGTTGGACTTGTCTGGGAAGTAGTGACACTTAAATTTGTATGATCCGCGAACGATTTCCCTTTATTTCCCGTATGTTTATTATCCTTTTTTTCTTTAGTTTCAACAATTTTCTCTTTATATAACCCTTCCATTGAGCTGATATTTTAAACATGATGTAGTCGTTAAGTCATGTTTAGCAAGAATCATAAAAGGTCTATCGGAAAGTTTTCTAGAATTAACATCTTTAATTGTTTTTTTCGTGGAGGCTATGTAATTAATGACTTCTTGTGGGTTTTGCTCTAATGCTAGCCTATTATTAATAAGAACGGCTTTTTGTTCTATTTCTTCGACAAACGTTAGCTTTCGTAAGCTTACATTAAATTTTGTTTTGAAAAGTCTTCTTTTCAGGTCCTCATAAGGGGTGTGGTTTTTGAACCCTCCAATTGAAGTTGCTTTTAGGAAATTCCAGTTGATAGCTTGGACATTCTGGGATATCCTGTGGGCGTCTTCATTTAATTGTACTTCTATAGCTCCGTATATCGCTAGTAAATGTAAAAAAGCGTAAAATAAACATGCCTGATGCATTTCTCTAGAAAAAATGTCTCTTTTATAGCGTTTAAAATCAGTTACTATTTGACCTGAACTGATACTCGTTTTTTTTATCCCTTACCTGCTTAATCCTTGAAAATAAATGTAATTTGTATAACAAATATTTAAATCAATATAGTGATCCCATTGTCCAAAAAATTTTGTTTAACTTAGCAACCCCCTGTAGTTGTATCACACAAAGTAATACTAGATCAGCATATTTAAACACACACCCTAAATGAAATCAGTCATAAACATTCCCATGCCCAAACGAAGATTTTTCAGGTCCTCATAAGGGGTGTGGTTTTTGAACCCTCCAATTGAAGTTGCTTTTAGGAAATTCCAGTTGATAGCTTGGACATTCTGGGATATCCTGTGGGCGTCTTCCTTTAATTGTACTTCTATAGCTCCGTATAGAATGGTCTTTTGACATTCGACCTCAGTTTGATATAGTGCCAGTATATAGTCGATTCTTCTTATAAAAGCACTTAGCGTGTTTGGCGATCCATCTTAAGCTGGTATTATCTTGATATGCGCCATAGCCTAATTTAGGTGAATCTCAGACAGCATTTGAAGTGGAGTCGTCATTTTGGTTGTTTTTTAGGTTTGTTTATATTTTTCAAAAAATATGTTCTGGTTTATACAGTATGGTTTAATTTCCCACAAAGCACTGAATTGGATTTTTTTTGGTTGATTCTCTTGCCGATAACAATGTTTTACTATCACTTTCGATTTTTGAACTTAACTCACTTCTCGCTTTACGGATTTTTTGAGAGTCCTTGTACTGAAGGATATTTTTAACTGTTATCCTAGCGACTGCGCCAATCACAACTCCGGAATATCTCTCTTTAAAAAATATAACTTTCATTTTCGAATAGACCCGAAGGCGAGAGATTAGCTGTATACAGTTGTAGGGACAAATCTTAACTCGAACTTATATCCTAACATATCTGGCTATCAAGCCTCGGTGCCAGCTTTTATTTTATTGAACGAATATTCTGTAGAGCTTTTACTTTATTGAGTGTATGTTCTGAGAGAACTTCGATAAGCTTTCAGAATGTAGTGAGTTAATTTTGAGTTCTATGTATATGTATTACGGCCTTCTAGAATTTTGATTTTAAGAATTGCTTTTTTGGGCTGCTCCAACTTGAGTGTTCGTCTGGTTAATTATGGGGACGTGCCAATGGACGCTTATGTTTATGTCTGATCGGGTATTTTTTTTTTTTTTCTATTAAGATTGTATTTATTTACATTGCAGTCTACTGTTACTATTTATAGTAACTTATACTGCGGAGATGCATAATTTCTATCGAGTATTTACATATTTACATACTTAAACCTAATTAGGGAGTCTATAGGCATTATTTAATTTATTTAATTAATTTATATATCTTCTTGGCAGATCTGTTGGGTGAATGCGCAGGAGCCCCCTTCTCGCCCTCAGTCCCATTACTTGTCTCCTCTTCAAAAGTTTTCGAGCCAACTGGTTAGGGTGGTTTCCCAATATATTTATGTACGCGATTGCTTGCTTGTTTATGACATCGCCAATCCTTGGTACCCTCAGCTCTGTTTCAATGTCTTTGTTGCGGATGTACCAAGCCGCTCCAGATAGTTTACGCAAGATTTGCGACTGCGCCACACGAATTTTGTTGAGGTGCCACTTTGCGGCGATCCCATATACTTGGATGCCATATTTCCAAATAAGAGCCAATACAACCTTATGAATTTTGGCCTTGTTTGAAATTGAAAGTTGGTTTCCAGGCCTAAGGAGCCAAGCCATGCTGTTCGTCTTTGTTTTGAGCCGCCGAGTTACATCCGTTACATGGCGTTGAAATGTAAGTCGCTTATCCAGAGTGCCACCGAGGTATTTGTGGGCGTTGGATTGTGTGAGGAACTCTTTATGCAGAAACACACCTGGTGATGTGTCTTTTCTCAGGGTGTACGTCACGGAGACACACTTTTCCGGAATAACTGCGATGTTCCAGCGTAGGGCCAAGTTCTTGAATTTTTTTAGGTAAAGGTGAAGCGTATCGGTGGCTGTATAGACGCAAGTATCTCTGGACAGGACTGCAGTGTCATCAGCAAAGGTGGCAACTAGCAGGTTATTGGGATCTGTAAGCGACATTTTGTCAGCTGAGGGCATGTCGTGCGTATACAGGCTATATAGTGTTGGACCTAACACACTGCCCTGGGGTACACCTGCTCTTCCTATTTTTTTTGGGAGGACAGTCCGTCTTGTACTTCTTTAACGGATCGCTCGTGTAGGAAGCTTTTTATTATCAAAAAGAGTTGAGGATTTAGTAGGCTTTTAAGCTTGTACAGAAGTCCTTCATGCCACACTCTGTCGAAAGCCTGCTGGATGTCCAGAAAAGCTCCAACGACGCACTCCTTTCCATGGAAAACTTCCAGCACAAAGTTCACTAAGCGGTTTAGCTGTTCAGGTGTGCCATGCCTGAGTCTAAAACCAAACTGAAACTTCGGAATAGCTTTTTGGGCCTTTCGGGATTCGAGCAATCTTCTCGGGATGCACCTTTGCCAAATGCTGGAAGCAGGCTTATTGGGCGATGGGATTCTAATTCCTCTGCTGGCTTCCCATTTTTATGGAGCATAATGATATTCGCCTTCTTCCAGGCACTTGGGAAGTGTCCCAGTCGAAGAGCAGAATTGAAAATCAGAACAAGGAATAACAAAGCTCTGTGGGGCATCAGCTTAATGGAGCGGTTGTCAATGTGATCCTCACCAGGAGCCTTGTTGTTGCGAAGGGATTTGATATCATCTTCCAATTCCGTGAGTTTAATATTAATAGGATTCAGAAACCAGTTGTTTTCGTCTTGGCGATGCTGTCTCGAACGGCTGGAATCTTTCCTCCAGGTTTCTGGCAAACGTTTCAGCTCTGTCCTGAGGTGATTTTGCCCAAGTGCCATCTCGGTTACGAACTGGAAACTTTGGAGCAACTTGTCTCTTGAATCTTTTCGTGAGCTTCCAGAGTGCGAATTTTGAGTTTTCATCGGCAGTAGCTTTCCCGAGGAATGCGTCAGTTGCTTTTCTTTTCAGGTTGGCCAGTACTTTTCTCACCCGATTTGATATCCTTCGGTACAATCTGTCAATTATTAGGTCATTGGTACTGATGAACTCACGCTGCTATGCAAGTTGCGTAGGTGAACTGCGCCGCCAGGAGCTGCAATTTGAGCTGCATCTTTGATCTTCTTCATAAAAGTTTCAACCGCTTTCTCGATATCGTCTGCTGTATTTATCTCTGTATTAAGGTTAAAGGCATTGTTAAGTTCGTACTGAAACAGCCTTATATTCGCACCAGGTGGAACAAGCATCCTAATAGGGGCGGTGCTATGAGGTGACGTCTGTTAGTGAAGCGATCAGCGGCAAGTGATCAGAAGATAGGTCATACTCTTCGCGTACTATCAGTCAGTACAGACTGTTAGCTATACCTTTGTACACGAAGAAGTCGATACATGAAGGTACATTCCTCGTGTTATACGGGTAGTGAGTTTGCCTGTAGCCAGAACTTGAGTTGAGCTGCCGGAGATAACATCGAGAAGTGCTGTGCCTCGAGCATTCGCTCTTATACTACCCCAGAGGCGATGCTTAGCGTTAAAATCACTTCCAATGATAAACTTTTGACCATGTCGACCAAGGAGATTATCAAACTCAGAGGAATTCCAAGGGAGGCCTGGAGGAAGGTACACAGCTGAAACCGTAATTTCGCCCAAATTAGTGGAAATTTTTAACGTCGCCATTTGTAGGTGATTCGTTGTGATCGAATGCAGGTGATAGTGTACTAATCCCTGCCTGATTAGGAAACAAGCTCCTCCTCTGGCTCGACCTCCTGGGTGATCTGCTCTATAGCAGCTGTAACCTATCATATTGAGGTATGATCCGTCGTGTAGGAGTGTCTCTGAAATAAGCATAACATAAATTTAGTGCTTGCTGAGAAACACTTTAAGCTCATTAGCTTTTTTGGATAATGCTACGAGCGTTCCAGGTTCCAGGTAAATTCTACAGCCCTTGTGAGTTGCCTCATGTTTGCCTTGGCAATTAACGAACTCCAGGTCGTCATAGGTCCTTGCCTGGCAAAGGCAAGTCCAATGAGGCAAACTCCATCTACCACATCTGGGCTGCTTAGTGCAATAGTTTTTGGTGTGATCAAAGCCAAAACATCGGTAACATTGACGCAAAGTAACTTTTTTTCTCGGCAGTTCCACTCTGACTCTTTGACGGCCAACTTTATTTATTTTTAGAGCTTCTCTGTTATTAATAGCCTTTTGATGTCTATAAACCAGACGTTCTGGCCAGAAGCCTTGCCTGGAACCGGATCAGAGGAGTCAACATTCTGTGACTTCACCTTTAGATTATAGGTATTAACCACAGCGTGACCTTGGAAGGTGAACGCATTTAAAATTTGCTCAATTGGGGTAGAAGCAGCCAAGTTGCACACCACAACCCTGTAGGCTCTGTCTTCCAGGAGGCAGAAGTGAGTGTATTGGAGATGAAGTTCTGATAATTTTTTAGTGATAGCTCTGTGGACACGGGGGTATATGCGCAAGTTGCCATTACGCGCGATCTTGAGCTCATATGAGTCAGACGATACCGCCGAGTCGAGAAGTCTTTCTAAGGCAGGTACGTCGCTGACAGCAAGTACTGTTATGTGGCTAGGTTTAGTTGACTTTTTTGCCACTGGAATTTTTGCTTGTCCAGTTTCTTCTTCTGCAACGGTTTCGACCATGCTAATTTCGCCTTCTTGACAGTCATCTAGGTTTGCAAGAGCAGAAAATTTATTTAAAGCGAGATGGTTTCTATGTTCGATTACATGGGCTCTTTTTTTCGAACTTTTCGGTGAGGTTGGTAGGCTTCTCTTCTTGGATGAAACTTTTTGCCAAGAGACTGAAGCCGGCTGGAATGTAAGCGTACTACTATTTTTTTCAATTTGCGGTAATAGGCGACTATTTGCAACTGTTATCTGGTTAGGGTTGTTTAATTGGCTTGGGCTGCTAACCATAAAAGGCTCCCTGCCAGTTGTGCTTGGTGGGGGGAATGCTCTAAAAGGAGCATCCTGTTCGTGGTACCTCTCGTAACTCCGCTTTAGTGCACCCAGCGACTTCCGACATCCCGGAATCGATCGACCATACTTCTCTTGAAGCACCTCTATTCTTTAATTTCCTCGATGAAATAATAAAGTTGGATTATTTTGCCAAAAACTTTTTTTTTGTTTTGTCGGAAAATATTTAATGAAAAATAAAATCGAACTGATCCTTTTCTCAATGATGATTCGACTGATCGGGTATGGGAATGTTTTTGACCGCTTGGACTTTATGTTTTGCTGATCGGTTTATTATCGATTGAACTTAGGGTGCGTATTTAAATATGCTGATTCAGTATTACTTTGTGTGAAAGAAATGTATTGGACAATGGGATACATGGAGACTTAGATATGTCACTATATATGTATATGTTGTTGGTTATAATTTAAAACGATTTTTCAATCCGCACATATTACAATATATAACAAAATATTAAAGGTCAATTAGAATTTGTATTTATTAAAACACAATCCAAGCAACTCAAGGTAATTACATCCCCTATAAAAAAAAAATATATATAAATATATATATAAATATAAATATAAATATAAATATAAATATAAATATAAATATAAATATAAATATAAATATAAATATAAATATAAATATAAATATAAATATAAATATAAATATAAATATAAATATAAATATAAATATAAATATAAATATAAATATAAATATAAATATAAATATAAATATAAATATAAATATAAATATAAATATAAATATAAATATAAATATAAATATAAATATAAATATAAATATAAATATAAATATAAATATAAATATAAATATAAATATAAATATAAATATAAATATAAATATAAATATAAATATAAATATAAATATAAATATAAATATAAATATAAATATAAATATAAATATAAATATAAATATAAATATAAATATAAATATAAATATGAATATAAATATAAATATAAATATAAATATAAATATAAATATAAATATAAATATAAATATGAATATAAATATAAATATAAATATAAATATAAATATAAATATAAATATAAATATAAATATAAATATAAATATAAATATAAATATAAATATAAATATAAATATAAATATAAATATAAATATAAATATAAATATAAATATAAATATAAATATAAATATAAATATAAATATAAATATAAATATAAATATAAATATAAATATAAATATAAATATAAATATAAATATAAATATAAATATAAATATAAATATAAATATAAATATAAATATAAATATAAATATAAATATAAATATAAATATAAATATAAATATAAATATAAATATAAACATAAATATAAATATAAATATAAATATAAATATAAATATAAATATAAATATAAATATAAATATAAATATAAATATAAATATAAATATAAATATAAATATAAATATAAATATAAATATAAATATAAATATGAATATAAATATAAATATAAATATAAATATAAATATAAATATAAATATAAATATAAATATAAATATAAATATAAATATAAATATAAATATAAATATAAATATAAATATAAATATAAATATAAATATAAATATAAATATAAATATAAATATAAATATAAATATAAATATAAATATAAATATAAATATAAATATAAATATAAATATAAATATAAATATAAATATAAATATAAATATAAATATAAATATAAATATAAATATAAATATAAATATAAATATAAATATAAATATAAATATAAATATAAATATAAATATAAATATAAATATAAATATAAATATAAATATAAATATAAATATAAATATAAATATAAATATAAATATAAATATAAATATAAATATAAATATAAATATAAATATAAATATAAATATAAATATAAATATAAATATAAATATAAATATAAATATAAATATAAATATAAATATAAATATAAATATAAATATAAATATAAATATAAATATAAATATAAATATAAATATAAATATAAATATAAATATAAATATAAATATAAATATAAATATGAATATGAATATAAATATAAATATAAATATAAATATGAATATAAATATAAATATAAATATAAATATAAATATAAATATAAATATAAATATAAATATAAATATAAATATAAATATAAATATAAATATAAATATAAATATAAATATAAATATAAATATAAATATAAATATAAATATAAATATAAATATAAATATAAATATAAATATAAATATAAATATAAATATAAATATAAATATAAATATAAATATAAATATAAATATAAATATAAATATAAATATAAATATAAATATAAATATAAATATAAATATAAATATAAATATAAATATAAATATAAATATAAATATAAATATAAATATAAATATAAATATAAATATAAATATAAATATAAATATAAATATAAATATAAATATAAATATAAATATAAATATAAATATAAATATAAATATAAATATAAATATAAATATAAATATAAATATAAATATAAATATAAATATAAATATAAATATAAACATAAATATAAATATAAATATAAGTATAAATATAAATATAAATATAAATATAAATATAAATATAAATATAAATATAAATATAAATATAAATATAAATATAAATATAAATATAAATATAAATATAAATATAAATATAAATATAAATATAAATATAAATATAAATATAAATATAAATATAAATATAAATATAAATATAAATATAAATATAAATATAAATATAAATATAAATATAAATATAAATATAAATATAAATATAAATATAAATATAAATATAAATATAAATATAAATATAAATATAAATATAAATATAAATATAAATATAAATATAAATATAAATATAAATATAAATATAAATATAAATATAAATATAAATATAAATATAAATATAAATATAAATATAAATATAAATATAAATATAAATATAAATATAAATATAAATATAAATATAAATATAAATATAAATATAAATATAAATATAAATATAAATATAAATATAAATATAAATATAAATATAAATATAAATATAAATATAAATATAAATATAAATATAAATATAAATATAAATATAAATATAAATATAAATATAAATATAAATATAAATATAAATATAAATATAAATATAAATATAAATATAAATATAAATATAAATATAAATATAAATATAAATATAAATATAAATATAAATATAAATATAAATATAAATATAAATATAAATATAAATATAAATATAAATAATAATATAATTAATAAATATTAATATTAATTTTTATTGAATTATATTTATATACGAATATTTTTACACGAGTTAGCATAAAAGGCCACAATTTTTCTTCTTTAATAAAAAAAATCTTCGAGCCACAATTCTTACCTATTATACATAAGCACATCTGGTTTCCATAGTCTATGGGGGGAATTCTCAAATCTCGCACTCCACCAAACTCACTGGAATTCCACCGCAGATTCATATCATTCCACTCCTTAAAATAGTCAAATATGGTAATTTATTTATATTAATATTAATAATAATTGGTATAGCCCAATATTCGCTTAGGTGAGTATTGTAGAAAAACGGATAAATTGGTTGGTGTCGCCAGGAAGTATCATAAAACAATGAGGGAATTAAGGAGTATAAGAACCTTCGGGCTAGTGGTTTTCGGACCCCAGATGGAGCCCTTCATGGAGTTTACCAGACACAAAATTCTTATTCTTTCTTATTTATTTATTATTCAAAAACAGTATATATTTATTTACTAAAGTGTATTGTGATCCTTAAAATACTGTCAGCCTTAAAATTTAACATTTTTTTTCTTCCTTTTATGTGTCTTTTACGTTATGTTTACTCCATGATTCCCGTTACAAGATGTACAATACATTTTATACCGGGTACTCGAACTCAAAGTACTTAAAGAGATAGAGCTATTAGATGTTAAATTTTTACTCTTGTACTGCCTACAACATTAAGTATGTATAATATATTCTAAGTTATTACCGTGTAGCCTCTCGCTCCCAAACATAGTATTTTTTATAAATTTATAAATTTTTTTATAAAAAGGAAATTTTTCACAAATTTTTGTACACCTGCTCAACAAGAATAAAGTTAAATCGAACTAATTTTATACAAATGACCGAGACTTTTAAATAGATTTGACCCCATTTAGAAAATTTTATACAAGTCATCCGACTATATTCTATAGCTTTCATATAATTGAGCTTTCGGAAATGCCTTAATTTTGTTACTTTTGGTAGAAGCTTGGGACTTTTTCAAAATCCATTCTATAAGAAACTGGTGTTCCAAAGTTCTTATAAGGATCGGCTAATTTAATCCGATACTTGCTATACCGACATTTATGGGAAAGGGTATATAAATTTCGGATCTAAATTAGCTTAAAATTTTTATACCCTGTACCCATTAAAAATGGGTGAAAAGGGTATCATAATATGGTGCAAATGTATGTAACAGGCAGAAGGAAGCATCTCCGACCCCATAAAGTATATATATTCTTGATCAGCATCAACAGCCGAGTCGATATAGCCATGTCCGTCTGTCCGTCCGTCCGTCTGTCTGTCCGTATCAACGCCTAGATCTCAGAAACTACAAGAGCTACAGACATGTGCCATATATCGTTGGATAGGTAATTAACATACGCAGTACAAGATTGTTGTTTTATTTTGATATCACCCCCCGTTACCGAAAATCGCAAAAAACTGCCACGCCCACAATTATTAACCTAATGCTGTGCAATGTGGCATATGCGTTGGTGCTTATAAAAGCTATCTAATTTTTAATTTTTAATTTGAACCAAATCGGATAAGAAACACGGAAGGTATGCCACATGCAATACGCATTGCGCGACGCCGACTGCGACGTTGGCAGCGAAATGTGTATGGCTTTATGACACACGAAACTTATTTTCATGACGTAGCGCAACGGCATAAGGCGATGCTCATTGAAATATGAAATACTGTTTCATTTATTTATTGATACTAAATAAATAAATTGTAAGCATGACTAAGGGTACAGCGTATTTTGCAGTCGGGAAACTCGACTGCTGCTCCCTTACTTGTTTTATTTGTTTTATCAATTTTAATGAATCTTTGGATCTACTCATGCAGTTAAACGGATGCTAATAACCTAAATTGAATGGGCTCAAAGTTTACCATAATAAAAATCGAGCGTGCCGTGGCGGAAGGTGCATTTATCAGTGGCCCGGCTGGCACGAGTTCAATTGCTGGTCGATCCTACTCAAGTCAAGTTTTCCTTTTGTTTCTTTAACCCTTATTAAATTTTTTGTTATTGTAATTTGTTTTGTGTATTGTATTTTTTATAATACCATTTATTTTTGGAAATTTTTTTAATAGGAAATTATTTGCTTTCCACTGAAAATTCTTTTTCTTAGTATTTTAGTATTGTGTCCTTTTATATATAAGTCTGGTGTGAGTCAAAAATAAACTTAATAACCTTTCCAGCAAGGTATAGGTATGTTTGGATAGCTTCATTATATGTGGAGTTAAAATTTTTAAATTTACATCGTGTTGTATTGAACGTTGAACTCTATGCACGTCGGCCTATTATCGCTCCGTAATTTTGAACGTTACCCGATAGAACTAGGAGCCTATTATCAGCTCTGTACTGATTTAACCAACTTGCTCTATCGCAAAGTGATCTACAAACTGAAGAACCACCTAAAAATTTAACTTTAAACGCATATTCTTCGTTTTTATTTTAAACGCGGTAAGACTTTAACCAACAAAAAGGTAACCTATAATAGTTGCTTTATTTTTGTTAATAAACCCGCTCACCGCTCTCTATCACACTTCCCCTTTTTTGGAGCTTTTCATCTCCCTCTGGATTGACGCTGCTCCTGCTGTTCGCCTGAAATCGCTCCGACTCTATCGTCGCTGGATCACCCTCTTCATTCTACGTTCGCTGGATCTTTCTGTTGTGAAGCGCATTTTTCTCTCTCAGTACCCAAAATGTCTTTGGTTTGTACCTCAAAGAGATGCGAATTTGGAGGAGCTATTACTGGCGACTCCTATCTAACTTGCTGGCTATGCGACAATTGCTCGCACATGAAATGCGCTGGTGTTGGTAATTATGGCCGACTTTGTGATCTCCTGGGCAAAGGCATCGGTTTGACATGGTCCTGTTTGGCCTGTCAAGAGATTGAAGGCGAGATGCGCACGTTTATGCGGCACACTCGAAATGGTTTCCGGGTGGAAACAATTTGCCTAATTCAACGAGCAGTTGTAAACCTCGAATCTTTATTTCGGGGCCTTAAACTACTCAGTGAATCACCACGCCGGAAAATTTCTAATAATAACAAGAATATGAATATATGTACCACTCCAGCCACATATTTGCCAGTAAGCAATGGTATGGTTGATGCCCCTGGCAAACAGCCACCCATCGTAGTTATTCCGAAACCTGGTATTCTCACGGCAAAAGTTGATTCGCCGGAACCTGCCAGTAGGAATCCCCCATCTGGTCCCACGCTCGAAAAATCCTCGATAGTCATATCACCAAGTCAGCCTGCTGCTCCATCACTACGCCTGCCTGCCGCCGCACCTACCCGGCTACCCGTTGTAAAATCACCAAAGCCATTGACGGGTGTTCCAACTGAATCGCGATCTTCTGGACTTACGCTGAGAGCTGTGGCTTCCCGCAAATCCATCTTTGTATCGCGGCTCATTCCTGATGCCTCTGCAGATGATGTTAGGTCTCACCTAGCAAACAATCTAAATATAGCTCCCTCTGAACTTTTTATGACCAAATTTAATTTTAAGCATAAACGTAGCATATCCTCATTCAAAATAACGTTACCAGAAGCTTCCCTTGCCAAATCTTTAGATCCTACAACATGGCCTGAGCACAGTATTGTCCACGAATTCTTGACCAGAGATTCTCAAGGTTCCAGTCCAGTTCCAAAAAACTACCAAAACGTTCGCAGCATTCTTGGAAAACTGAACTTACTTTATACTAACAGTGCTTCCTTTGACTTCCATGCTATTGTGCTAACAGAAACCTAGCTAAACTCCACTGTCATAGACAATGAAATTTTGGTATCGAAGTACACTGTATTTCGAGAAGATCGCCCAAACTTCGGAGGTGGCGTTCTGATTGCCGTAAACAACACCTACACAGTTGAACGTATTACTATTACTAATCCTTTCGGAATTAAATTTTTAGCCGTTAAAATTCATTCTAAGTCCTTTATCCTTTTCATCACCTGTTCCTACATTCCTCCTCTGAGTGATGCAGTCATTTGCATGCCCCTCATTTCATGGATTGACTCGGATGAGGATAACTCGCTTTTACCCACTAACCAAAATGACTTCCTTGATGGCTTAGCCGACTCTGCCGTTTTCCAACTTAATCCTATAAGGAACTCCCGTGGCAGGTCGCTTGACATAAGTTACTCTAATACTTCCTCCTCTGCCACTATTGCAAGGTCTCCTCCCTTATTGTCTCCTGAGGACTCTCACCTCCCAACACTCTTAGTCTCGCTAATTTTTGACTCTCCTGAAGTCCCACCCAGTAATAGCGAGCAGCCTCGTCAAAAATTTTTGACTCTCCTGAAGTCCCCCCAGTAATAGCGAGCAGCCTCGTCAAAAATGCTTTAAAAAAACCAACTATTGTGACCTAAGAAAACACCTGATTAATATTGACTGGAGTTATCTTTCTACTATCAGCAATATCGAGGAAGATACAGACTCTTTTTATGAAGCAATTCATATCGCCTTAAATTAATCTGTCCTTGAAACATTGACTCCATCAACGTCTAAACCTCCATGGTTTAATAAGCACCTCTCTCTTCTTAAAAATAGGAAATCCAGAGCTTACAAAAAGTCATTAAAGTCTCCAACCTTGTTTCATCTTTCTAATTACCTTCTAATCCGCAACCAGTTTGTTGACCTTTACACTCAACTATATAAAAATTATATTTCTAAATACAAACTCAATTTTCGCAACGATCCAAGCTCTTTTTACACTTTTGTAAACTCTAAACGCAAATTCAATCTTTTCCCCCCTCCCTCTCATATAATAATACATCTGACTCTTCGCATCTCGGCATTGCTAATATTTTTGCGTCACTTTTTTCAATCAACCTACGCATCTAACTCATTTAATCCCTCCTCTAACTATCCATATAATTTACCCTACATAAATAACATTTCCCTTTCAAATTCCACTGTCATGATGTGTTACGGCTCTTTCATCAAAAAAAATCTCATTTTCATCAAGCTCAGATAACGTACCTAGCTGCATCCTCAAAAGGTGCTCCGATCTTCTCGCCTAACCTCTTACTATACTATTTAACCTATCCTTGGAGCAAACTTCCTTACCTAAAGTATGGAATGAATCTTACCTAATACCAATTCATAAAAAAGACTCTAAGGCTTCCGCGGCATTGCTAAGCTTTCTGCGATTCCAAAACTTCTTGAGAAACTCATCACATCGCAGCTGCAACATGCATGCAAGAGCATAATCTCACCATCACAGCATGGCTTTGTCAAGCTTCGCTCGACAACAACTAATCTACTTGAATTTGCGTCAATAGGTAATTAACCGAGATTTTCAATATCGCTTGCAAACTGATGTAATTTATACCGACTTCAGCAAAGCATTTGATTCAGTTAATCATCAGCTTTTGCTACGGAAACTCTCGCTTATTGGTTTCCCACCGAATATCCTGTTGTGGGTTTCTTCCTACCTTTTAGATCGAACTCAGCGTGACCTATTTAAATCTACAAAGTCGAAGGTCATCCATGTCTCATCGGATGTCCCTCAGGGTAGTCTTCTAGGACCACAGTTTACTCTTTGTGAACGATCTTCCCAATGTGATTAGTTATGCTTCTACGCTTATGTATGCTGATGATGTCAAGTTATGCTATTCCTTCCCGGAACATTTCCTGCATAGGCATCTGCAACTAGACCTTGACGAATTCTATTTATGGTTCTCAATTAATCTTCTTTTCCTAAACTGCTCCAAATGCAAACTTATGACATTCCATCGCATTGTGCCGCTTATTATATCTTACTCTCTCGGAAATCACGTCCTTGATCGTGTTTCCACAATCAATGATCTTGGAGTTCTTTTTGATCATACACTTAAGTTTATTGATCACATTTCTGTGACAATGAATAAAGTAAGAGGAATTTTAGCCTTTATTAAACGATGGTATAAAGAATTTAATGATCCTGTCACCACCAAATCCCTGTATTTCACCCTAGTTTGTCCTATCTTTGAATACTGCTCGTGCGTTTGGAGTCCTCAATACTCCTCTCACCAAAATAGTATTGCGTCGGTGCAAAAGCAGTTTCTGTTATTTGCACTAAAAAACTTAAACTGGGATCCTGATAATCGTCTCCCGCCGTACCGTTGCAGGCTTAAATTGTTAAAATTACCTCCATTGAAGGAGCGCCGAATCTGTGCTGGGGTCGTATTTCTACACATGCTAATCCATGCCATGGTTGATTCTAAACTCCTTTTAAACCAACTATATTTTTCCATCCCTCATAGGGAAACTAGGTCCTTCCGACCCCTATGGTTACCTATCTGTAGATCCAACTATGCGGAACACAACCCCTTTCGCACTATTTGCAAAAACTAGAACCTCCTATCACATACTCTATCCCCTGAACTCTCTCTTAATATTAATAAACTAAAAATCTTAGAATACCTCCTAGAAAAGTTACTTTATATTATATTTATATTTATATTTATATTTATATTTATATTTATATTTATATTTATATTTATATTTATATTTATATTTATATTTATATTTATATTTATATTTATATTTATATTTATATTTATATTTATATTTATATTTATATTTATATTTATATTTATATTTATATTTATATTTATATTTATATTTATATTTTTATTTATACTAGACTGACCCGGCAAACGTTGTTTTGACATATAAATAATTTCCTAGTAATTTCTAGTGCAGACAAAAAACAGCTTAATTATTGTAAGTATGTATGTATGTATGAATGTTAGAATGTGTATATTGTATGTATGTAAGAATGTGGTATATGCGTGGAATAAGCATAGAGCGCTGTGAACGATAAGGGAATATAAAAATAAGAAAAGGCAAACATTATTTTTAAGTTATTATGATTTATTCCTTAAAATTATTTATCACTAATTAAACAATTACGACAGTAACACTATTAAACAATATCAATCTCTTAATGCTATAGCGTGAACAATATTTTTTGTTAGTCCATCTTTAGCTAACACAAAGAAACTGGATGGTTTACCCACTCGAGAGCGTGCCACGTATAATTGTCCGTGTGAAAAACATGGTGTTCTCAAATCTAATCCACAAACAGACATCGTTTGACCTTGGGATTTGTTGATAGTCATTGCAAATGCCAATCTAATCGGAAACTGAATACGTTTGAATTGAATTGGCACATCTGTAGGTATACTTGTAATAGGAATCCGTGGTATGAGTATATTTTCACCTCTGAACTTGACATTTAAAATCCTGGCTTCGATCACGTTTTTCATTAATTTTTGAATGACTAATCGCGTACCGTTACACAGTCGGGGCGGGTTCAAATTACGAAGCAAGATAATTGGAGATCCAACCTTTAATTGTAAAATATGGGGGGGCATGCCTGGCAAATCCAGTGAGTTCAAAAACTCTGTGGGAAAATGACTGCTTCGCTGTCGTCGCGAACTGTATCAATAGATTTATATGATACCAAGTTCCCTGGCAACAACTTTTGTATCTTCAGATTTAAATTGTCAACGTCTAAATTTTTTGCCGCTAAAATCGATGTTTCTGCAAGCCACTCATGATTTATGTACTGTGTGTGTACATCGGGAAATATTTGTTCAATGAGAGTATCTTGCGAATCAGCGATTGTGCAGAAATCGGTCGGTAATTTTACGTATCCAGTTTCATCTAAAGCAACTTTTCCATCACCGATATCTAAGAGTTGTTTTGAAAATGTTTCTTGAAGCATTTGAGATGATTTTAAGCAAGCGTTGATCTCATCAGCGTATGTTGAACGTGGAATGACTGGAAGTGTTTGTCTGAAATCACCTGAAAGGACCAACAGAGTTCCACCAAATAGTTTGTCACTGTTTTTAATATCTTTCAATTTCCTGTTCAACGCCTCAAGTGAATGTTTGTGTGCCATAGTACATTCATCCCAAATAATAATTTTACACCGTTTTAGCACAGTGGCCATGGACGATTGTTTCTTAATGTTGCATACTGCGTCAGGGTTATTCTGAATATTTAGTGGCAGCTTAAATACTGAATGAGCTGTTCTACCTCCATCCAATAAAGTTGCTGCAATGCCCGATGATGAAACGGCCAATGCGATGCCATTATTTGATCGTATTTCAGCAAGAATCAGCGAAATTACGAATGTTTTGCCAGTTCCACCCGGTGCATCAAAAAAGAAGAACCCACCTTGTCCAGCTGAAACTGCGAGCATAATGCGATCATAAATGGTTCTTTGTTTCTCATTCATTAGTGGGACATTACAGGCAACAATCGCTGCCATTTCTACAGAACTGTACTGCAGTTCACGATTCATTTCAGTATTCATTAAATCAGATGCAGTTCGATTTGACGAATTCATACAGAAATTACTAAGTGGTAAGTTGGCAATGACAATGCAAAGATCCTCCATAGCAATCAATGCATCATTGTACATTTCGTGGCTGAATGTTATGGTTAGATCGTGGCACCGTATACGATGTTGATGCAATATATCATCAGTCATTGAATCTTTGTGATTTTCCCATAATATCTGTGCTGGGGCTGGGAAACATGTAGTCAATACTATAGCGAATAGTAGACGAATTTGTATTGCTGTACAGTTCAATGCTGCTTCAGCAAGCATGCATTCCCACTGGTTGTCGTCTTCCAGCAAGTTGAGTGCAAGGCATGCATCTTTATACGTTCACTTTACGTATATCTTGAAATGATAATGGGCCAGTAACATTAACCAACAACAGTCGAAGATAAAAGCACTCCGTGTGTCTTGGATTGACTGTAAATAATCGCCCCAAGGCGTTTGACTTAAATAAATTGAGACATGCAGCAACTGGTGAGCCTTGCTTGCGGGGCATCCATGTTTTTGATTGAGCCCATGTGAAATAGCCTGGTACTTGTGAATAGATTAATGTTCGTGCAAAGGCACCAAAATCATCCGCACGATTACACAATTCAAAAAATGCAGTGAGTGTAGTTTTAGGTGGGTTTATTGCACGTTCAATCCCTGTCTCGTTCGTGAAAAATACACGCTGACCGTTTTCAAGATGGATGGCTAACTGAACAACTGCTGGATCCCGTTCATGAATTGGAAAACCAAAGATACGCCAAGCAGCTTCATTGGAGCTGATGTACCGACCAATTTGGTAGAGCGTTATTTCATCGTTTTTATTCAGTCGAGGAGCATTCACATTAGTATTTTCCACTCTAAACACAGCCATATCACTGCCTTTATGGACATACTTGCAAATGTATTTGATGCTCTTCACAGAACTGCAGAACTCAACATTAATATGAGCATTATATGTCTTGCTCAGCAGAGGCGAATATGGCACCACCCAACGATTGTCAATATCAATGTCTCTGTTGATAATATTTTTAATAAATGATTGTCCGCCATTTTCAGGATTTCTTCGACGATATATTGGGTATCCGTCGACATTTGTGACCGTATCATTGGTAAAATCTTTAGGGAAATTTTTAGTACATTTTCCATCAGCCATGCAAGGCAATGAACTATTAAGAGTACCACATGGACCATGAATCATGTTGGTTGTAACAATATCAAACAGCAGTTGGTCAGTGGATGGATCTGGAATTTCCGCAGAAATGATACTATCGATTTCTTCAGGACGGATTTTGTCGATGAACCAAACCAAAATGTGTGCATGAGTTAATCCTCGCTTTTGCCACTCAACCGAATACATCCAGCAATGTGTTGGACCAAATACATGTGATTAGTAATGAAACTTATTAAACACTTCATCTTTTGTCTAAACACACGTGCTGTAATGTCATGGCGATGTATTGCATTCTGGTCAGGCAGTAGCAAAGATGTAATCTCTGGCAATTTTGTATTACATGTGAACGTATAAATATCCTGTATATATCCTGTGAGCATCCTGTATATATTCTTGCATTTGACGTAGACTGCCTACGTACGATGATGGTAAAATGACATGGTTACCAATTTCGGCGACGTCGGCGTTGTTGTTGATAGCGTCTCGCAAATGAATGTACTCTTCCGCGCGCAGCTTTTGTTGATTATGTCGTAAGTATCGTAGTCGTTTGCTCTCAATCTTCGCGTACATGTCGACCATGAATTGTTGACAAAGCTCACGACATCGTAAAATGACGTTGTCCAGGCCACGTCTAATCATTAATCGGTACGCGTAATAATCCTTTGAGCTAACGTTCTTGTTTGTTTGAGCTCCTGTAAAAATTAATTTAAATTTATTACGTTCAATAATTTAATTATTTTGTTAAATTATTAATGATCAAATAAATAATCAATGAAGTACCTGATACGGGATCTCTTTGTTTTATGTTTATGCAATATCCGTCTTGTCCCTTCCAGAATATTAGCGGATATTGGAGAGCGTCATATGAATGATGTGTGTCAGCAATGAACTGAAGATTATTATTTCTTCTACGAATCACAATTTCTCGTGTAGCTGTACAATCGCCAACCATGATTCCAGTAACATCATCAACAACGGGTGCATTGAATCTACGAATATGCTCTCCAGCTGGTGTTTTATCAGGATTAATGACGATAGCCTGATTATCGCTTGGTAATTGGTGCATATGTGATTTGAATATTTTCAACAACTCGTTGTGCTCGTTTAAAAGAGCATCTAGCTCGCTGACGATGCGCCTGGCATAAAGTGAATCAAGGTTATTATAATCACAACGTGCATTCACGCGATTGGCAAGTGCGCTTCCGGAATCCTCGCCGCCCATAAAGTAGATTTGTAAGATTTTATGTGGTTCGTTTGGCATTGGCAGCAGTGAGCCTATTTTATGATAAACTTGGCCTCTGATTTTGAATGTAGAATTGAATTGTTGATAATTTGCATTAGTATTTCGAACTATTTCTGTTGCTCCGAACGATGTAATTTGAAAGCATGAATTGAATCTTCGAATTGACTTCAGGAACACGTTAGAATCTTGATCCGTGCCGATAAGTAAGCCGTTCAATGGTTCAGGTGGTGTTTCAATTTCAGGTAGTTGCACTTCTCCTGACGCGCAACACATCCCAGCTGGCTCATTTTTGAATTTCAGAGCATGACAATGCGGATCCTTGTCCATAGCACCAATTACCAGTTTTGAATGAGCATAATATTCAATATCTGGCTCATACTGGAATGCTAGATGCAGGAATGAATCAGATATAAATGCTCGATGTACCTGTTGTCGGTCATTTGTTCTTCGTCTATTGACTTTGAAACGGCGTGATTGTCGTTGTTCTAATCTTCTGACTTTATTTCGTTCAGCTCGTATATCTTCTGGCTCTTCTTGATGCAATTGCGCCATTCTGACACGTGCATCAGTATTTTGTTGCTGGATTTGTTCTTCTGTTCTTTCGGATCTGCTATTTCGCAAGTTTCGAGCTCTACTTGTACTACGGCTCAAATCAGCTCCTTTGCGTTTTCTTGGCATTGCTCTCTGTACAAAACATACATAAATAGAATTAATGAAATTATTTAATGATGAAAAAAGTTTAAAAAAAAGTATACTTACAACACAAAACCCGTTGTACACTGAGATAGCAAAATAAAAATTGTCAACGTTACTACTACACTTGACGCATTAACAATAATGATGGCCGACAACT
Organism: Drosophila vallismaia; assembly: GCA_035047325.1. Lineage (NCBI taxonomy): Eukaryota > Metazoa > Arthropoda > Insecta > Diptera > Drosophilidae > Drosophila > Drosophila vallismaia. Next base: position 38,222 of record JAWNPU010000079.1, read on the forward strand.
GTGTAGGGAGTGAGAAAGAAAGAAGACCGAATAAATGTTGGCCAATTGTCATAGATACCGAATAAGGTCAAAAAATTTCATCAAAATCGGTCAAGCCGTTTCGGAGGAGTATGGTAACGAAAACGTGACACGAGAATTTTATATATAAGATTTATATTTATATTAATATTTATATTTATATTTATATTTATATTTATATTTATATTTATATTTATATTTATATTTATATTTATATTTATATTTATATTTATATTTATATTTATATTTATATTTATATTTATATTTATATTTATATTTATATTTATATTTATATTTATATTTATATTTATATTTATATTTATATTTATATTTATATTTATATTTATATTTATATTTATATTTATATTTATATTTATATTTATATTTATATTTATATTTATATTTATATTTATATTTATATTTATATTTATATTTATATTTATATTTATATTTATATTTATATTTATATTTATATTTATATTTATATTTATATTTATATTTATATTTATATTTATATTTATATTTATATTTATATTTATATTTATATTTATATTTATATTTATATTTATATTTATATTTATATTTATATTTATATTTATATTTATATTTATATTTATATTTATATTTATATTTATATTTATATTTATATTTATATTTATATTTATATTTATATTTATATTTATATTTATATTTATATTTATATTTATATTTATATTTATATTTATATTTATATTTATATTTATATTTATATTTATATTTATATTTATATTTATATTTATATTTATATTTATATTTATATTTATATTTATATTTATATTTATATTTATATTTATTTTTTTTTTTTTTTTTTTTTTTTTTTTTTTTTTTTTTTTTTTTTTTTTTTTTTTTTTTTTTTTTTTTTTTTTTATTTTTTTTTTTTTTTTTTTTTTATATTTTTTTTTTTTTTTTTTTTTTTTTTTTTATTTTTTTATTTTTTTTATTTTATTTATTTATATTTTTTATTTTTTTTTTTTTTATTTATTTATTTATTTATTTTATTTTATTTTATTTTATTTTATTTTATTTTATTTTATTTTATTTTATTTTATTTTATTTTATTTTATTTTATTTATATTTTATTTATATTTATATTTATATTTATATTTATATTTATATTTATATTTTATTTATATTTATATTTATATTTATATTTATATTTATATTTATATTTATATTTATATTTATATTTATATTTATATTTATATTTATATTTATATTTATATTTATATTTATATTTATATTTATATTTATATTTATATTTATATTTATATTTATATTTATATTTATATTTATATTTATATTTATATTTATATTTATATTTATATTTATATTTATATTTATATTTATATTTATATTTATATTTATATTTATATTTATATTTATATTTATATTTATATTTATATTTATATTTATATTTATATTTATATTTATATTTATATTTATATTTAGGGTAGGGGATTATTTCAATTGTGTTTATTAGTGAAATCTAAATAGGTATGTGGGATATAATTAATAATTGGGTAGCATTGTGGTTAATCCAAGTGGATGTTTTAATGTTTAAAATATTTTGGCTGTTCACATTCTCAAGTTCGTCATAGTTTAGTAATTTGGGGTTAAACAGTCCAAGTCTGGAAAAGCCATTTCCAAATTTTCTACGTATGCCGTAAACTGCATTAGTTCGAACAAAAGACTGTTAATGATGGTGTGGTTATTTTCATAATTCTGTATCTTTTGCATTTCGTCATTTATCAATCGTATAGCGTCGTTAAGTTCATGTAATTTTACTGAGTTATGGGCGTTGATGTTAAGTGTTTCCTGTATTTCCACTCGATCATTTTCATCTAATGTTCCAAATATGTATTTAAAAACTGAGCCCACAATGTTAAGAAGTCCCCGTTTGTTTCTATGTTTCAGGGTTATTCCGGCTAGTTCTCTTTTCATTTAATTGTATAAAAATTTTATCTGGGGTGCATGGTAACCGGGATGTAGTCTTTGCTCAAAATAGTCAACCACGATGTCTATTTCAGTTAAATTGATTTTTAAGCAATGATGTTCAAAGGAGGATGGTATCTGGACTGGCTTATCAGAAAAAAGGAGATATCCGTGGTTGGTGTCAATATTATTAGTTTGAATTTGCTGTCCATGAACCGCTGTGATCAGTATAAGCAATAATGTTATGAGGTTCCAGGTGCCTGTGAAATTGAGAGTTGATTATTTTTCTTGTGTTTTTTGAATTGTGTTTTGTAGTAGTGCGTAACTCCATTTCTATTAGTGATTTTTTAATGGTCAGGGTCTGTCTGTTCTACATTTTTGGTTGGTTAAAATGGATTTTCTAATTTGCCTTTCTGTAGTGGACCTTTTCTGTAATTAGTGTAAATATTAAACTCCTCTCGGTCTTCATTTATTTTATCTATTTTCTTCTCTTTAATTTTTTGAGTGTCTAATATTGAATGCCCAGCGTATAAGAAAATTTGAGCAGGTGTCTGTCCAGTAGTGTCATGTTTAATTTTATGGTTGTATGTGTAAAGGATTGTTTCTATCTTGCTTCATTTTACTTCTTCATTATCAGATGAATGGATTATACGAATTTTTTCATTTATTGTTTTGTGTAATCTTTCGACGTCTGCCACCCCGTTTTTTGCTGTATGGAGCTGTAATTCGATTTCTTCTTCTTCAAGCTGTTGCTTCAAAGCTAAGCTGGAGAAAGCTCCGTCCCTCTCTGCCTTTAGTTATTTGGGTTTACCTAATTGATTAAAAATGCGCATTAATGCGGTTCTGCATTCTATCCAGTCCTTAGTTTTAATTTGCTCAAGTGTAGCGAATTTAGAATAAATATCAATGCAACTGATGTAATGTTTTCCCTCAGCTGAATAAATATCTACCACAAATTTTTCTCGGCAATGTTCCGGGTTAGGTGTGATTTTCGTGTTTCTATGTTCTGTTTTGGCCAAATTGCATATGTTGCGTTCGTTTATTATATTCTGAATTAGTAGTTGGCTATTTGGAAAGAAGTGATTTTCTTTAAATAATTTTTGTCATTTTCTGTATACTAGGGTGTAAGAGTTTTTCATGTGATTGAAGTATGATTTCTTTGAATTCAGCGTAGGAACCAACGTTTTTTAATAAAAAAAAGACTGCGAATTACTTTTGTGTAGGTGGTATTAATAATTTCTATGTGTGCTCTTTGAATAATTTCAAAATCTACATCGCTCTCAATATAAATGGTAATATTTCTATGGATAAAGTGATCGAGTAAAATTTGTTTGGCCTTTTCAAGTGTCATTACATCATATTGAATTGTGGTAATGGAGTTACCGAATATTATTGAATGCTCTACTTTATTTTTATCGGATTTAATAAAGATTATTTATTTTTTGAAATAATTTATTGCTTTTTCTTTCAAATGAATAAGGTTGCTATTGTCTTCTTCTGCACTATGTTGAGTAACTTCACAATGATGATTTTCTTCAATTTTAATTCTTGATAGTGCATCGGCAACTGAACTTTTCTTCCCTTTAATATAATCGATTTTAAATTGGTATTCGCTTAATCTAACTCTCCATCTTTCTAACTTAACATTCGGTTCCTTTAAGTTATGAAGCCATCTAAGAGGTTGATGGTCACTAGCAATGAGAAATTGTCGCCCTAGTAAATAATGTCGCAAAGTTTTAGTGGCCCAAACTATGGCGAGTAATTCTTTTTCGATAACACTGTAATTTAATTCGTGATCGTTAAGTGTTCTACTAATAAAAGATGTAGGATGACCGTTTTGAGAAAGGACAGCCCCGAGGGCCAAGTTACTTGCGTCTGTGGTTAAAACAAATTTCTTTTCAAAATCAGGTAATTGTAAGATTGGGTCTCGAATTATCAAAGCCTTAAGTTTTTCGAATGCTTCTATGTACTCAAGTTTTTGCGTATCTATCTTTACTCCTTTTTTTAAGCAAGTGGTCATGGGTTTTGCTATGTCTGCGTAATTTGGAATACATTTGCGATAATAACCTGTTAATCCGAGAAAAGCTCTAATCTCTTTTACTTTTGTCGGAACTGAGTATGAAACTATGGCTTTAACTTTAATAGGATTTGGTTTAATACCATCAGGAGTTACTATGTGACCAAGAAAGATATCTTTCTTTTTTAAAAACTCACATTTGTCTAGTTGCAATTTTAAATTTGCTTCTGCAAACTTTGAAAGAACTAATTGTAGTGAATGTTTATGTTCTGTAAGGGATGTTGAAAAAATTATAATATCATCCAGATACACCAAACAGTGTTTGTTAAGCAACGGTCGAAGGATATTATTCATGCACCTTTGAAAAGTAGCGGGTGCATTCCTAAGGCCAAATGGCATTCGAAGGTATTCGTAATGACCGCTTTTTGTGGAGAAGGCAGTTTTATGAATTGATTCCTCGTCCATTTCTATTTGGTGAAATCCTTTTGCCAGATCGATTGTTGTAAAATATTGGCATTTACCCAATTTGCCAAGTATGTCGTCCATATTTGGAATTGGATATCTGTCAGGTAAGGTTATTTTATTTAGCTTTCTAGAATCAATTACTACCCTGTACTTCATTATGCCAGAAGCATCCGGTTTTTTTGGTATAACCCAAGTAGGACTATTGTATGGTGAATTACTTTCCCTAATTAATTCCTGATTTAGCAATTCCTGTACTTGGTTTCCTACTTCAATTTCATGTGTTTGCGCAAGTGGGTATTTTTTTAAATAAATTGGGGAGTTATGTGTTGTATTTAGTACGAATTTAATGGTATTTGTAAATGCTAATTTGTCTCCTTCCTTATATTCAAGATTTCTAAATTTATTTAATAAGCCTTTTAACTTTAAAGTTTCCTCCTGATTTAGGTGATCTAATCGAAACTGTGAAAAATCTAATTGTTTTATTGATTCCTGATCTGAGTTTGCAATTGGTTCTGGTGTCTTTTGGTTATATAAATTTTGGTTTCTGGTTTCCGATTCTGAAGTAATCAATTTGTATGTTTGGTCAAAAAGGGTAACTGTATTATTTTTATAATTTATTACTGATTGTGCATCTTTTAACAATTTTCTGCAAGTTAGTATATCGTAATTATTCGAAAATCTGTATACATAAAATGGTTTGGGTTTTTTAAAAATACTTTTTCTGGGTAACATAAACAAATCGTTCAAGATAATAGGACCATTTGATGTTAAAACTTCACATCTAATATTTTGAATGGGAAGACAAAATATATTTTCATTGATCATATTAATTGTTGATCCTGTATCTAGAAGGCATTTGTATGTGCACCCTTTGTATACTATTTTTATGTATTCGTGTTGTCCAGGGCTGTTGACCGAAAATTTTCGTTAAGTTCAGAATTATTTTGATTTTGTTCCTTATTAATTTGTACGGGCTGGACCTGTTGTTGCCCTTCATTAATGAACCCATGATTTTGATATGGATTGTATTGGTTTTGGTCATAATACTGCTGTTCGTAATAATTAGGTTGGATTTGTTCAAATTCATGCGCGTCTTGGAATCTCATTTCGTCAATGGACATTTTAGTTTGTTCACTGTCCGATAGTCTTAGTCGTTTAGTGATCGGGAAGTTAGTATTTTTAGATGTAGAGGGTTGTTGTAGTTGAGGGTATGTATTTCCTCTAAAATATGTTGTTTGGGGATTTTGGGCTTTGTTGGGATGTTGTTGGAAAGGATTGTTTTGAATAATGGGTTGTGTGTTTATGTATTGGTTGGGTCTGAAATAATTAAGTGCGTGCCACATAGGTGGGTTGTTAGTCATCTGCTGTGGATAGCTAGGTCTAAATGGTTGCATGTATTGATTCAAATTAGGTTGGAAGGGTTGGGAATATTGTGGGTAACTTGGGCGATATGGAATTTGGACATTTGCATTGAATTTATGTGCCTTCGAATTCTGATTAGTATTTGATTTTTTATTACGATATTCTGGGTTTTTATTAAATTCAAAATTAATATGTTCTTCATAAATTCCCTCATTTTGTGCAATGGTAATTAAGGATCTTAAGTCTGTAATATCGTGATTAGCTAAAATAATAAATAACTGTATTGGTAGTTTCCTTATTAATATCTTAATAGAGTCTTTAATAGCCTGAATAAAAATAAGGAAATCCGATTGGTTACCCTAGTGTAGTTTTGAAATTAATAATTGACGTCATCTTTCCGCTTCTTCGCAGAATGCTCTTAGGTTTCTTCTGTATGGTGCCTCCCTAAAGTTCTCTAGAAGTTTGTAGTTGGGTGTTTGCGTTTTAATTCCGCGATGAGTCTTGATTTGAGGGTAGGCCAATCTTCGATGTTCGGAAATCCCAAAGATCGTGTAACCTGTCCGTCCAAGTTCCTTTCGATGGCTCCCAGTAGAATCCTCTGTTGTCGGACATCATTGTTTTGGTAGAGCGAAATTACTTAATCCACTCTGCTGATCAAGGTGTGAAGTGTTGCTGGGTCCCCCTTGAATGGCATTATGTCTTTAAGCTGCCGACAGGCTTCGGCAAGGTTGTTGTCGCTCAGCGTAACGATTTGGGGTGCGGCAACAATTGGCTGTGACATTTTTATTGTAAGATTTTAATTTTTGTGTTTTATTATTCCTATGTTGATTTTATTTGATTTCCTATGTTATATATTGTTATTGAGATAGTAATTCTATGCTTGTTTTTGCGAACACCTAATTTTTTTGTTATTCACCTATTTCTTCTATGCTGAGATTGTATGATTGAGATTGTTTTTGAGATTGTAATTCTAAGTTTGTTGTTAATTCGGCTTTAATGTTAAATTTTTTTTATTTCGGATTCAATGTTAATTATTTATTTATTTTTTTTTTGTTTCGGATTTAATGTTATTTTTATTTTAATTTTTTTTTTTTTAATTTTAGTGTTGTATTATTATGTTGCTTTAATTTAATTATTGTTCTTTTTTTATTTTATTGAAGTATAAAAGTTTGTTTCACTTCACTTTCTTATAATTTTATATGTTGGTTTTTAAAACTTAGTTGCCTTTGGACTTAATGTTTTTGTTTCGTATTTCAATTCCACTTTTTATTGGGTAACCGAATTGGAATTATAACCCACGTTGAAGAGTTTTCACGAATTTATTTTGGGAAATGCTTAGAGCACTGGATTATAACATTTAACTTATTTTCCACTCGAAGGTTCTCTTTTTTCGGATACTTTTTGTATCCTACCGACTGCGCCAGTAAAATTAGTTGTATTTTCTTGTTGATTCGAATAAATGTCCAGTCAGTTGACTAAGGACAACACTGACAAGAATTATTACACGGAGGTTTTTATTGAACTTCTTTATTCGGATATCAACTTAAGACTAAAAATCAAATGTAAATTTGGTTGAGGAGGAGCCTGAGTATTTTAACCATATTTCGGGAGAGCCTCGCTCTTGGATTCTTAAGATTAGGAAAAGATTCAAAGAGAGCAGTCAAATCTGCTTAGGTCAGGCTTTAGGATGTTTACAAGAACGGCTAAGTGCCGCTGCCAAAGAATTCTTTATTAGAAACGGATGCTGCGCAGCTGGGATACATTATGGAAAATTACTTATGTGTATTATTGTTTATAGTTCTTTGAAATAATTGAAGTGGCCGGTTTGGACCACCCAAATACGTCACTATATGTATGAATATGTATCTATATGTATGTATATGTATGTATATATATTTATATGTATGTATATGTATGTATATGTATGTTTATGTATGTATATGCTTGTATATGTATGTATATGTATGTATATATATGTATATGTATGTATATGTATGTATATGTATGTATATGTATGTATTTGTATGTAGGGTTTATTATAGTTTATTTAAAAAAATTTTAATTATATTTATTAAATACTAGCTTTATCCTGCCACGCTTCCTGTGGCTCATTCTGATTTCCTTCATGAATTCATTCATAGTAAGGGATTTTAAAATATAATTCCCATTATTTCGAATCATCAATCGGTGGGCGTAATAGTTTTTATTAACACTTTTTATTCGTTTCTGCTTGGATTTACTTGAATTAATCATATTTATGTTAAAGTTATAACCCTCGGAACCATCTCAGAAGGATGCTGGATATTGTAAAGCATCGTGTTTGAGTTTGAGTTTGTAAAAAATCGGTTCACATTAGATTTTTATTTGATAATATATATATATAACAGGATAAAATCCCTTAAATTTTGAAAATAAACTCAAATATTAATCGTCTTGTATGATTACCAATTTTTTGGTGTAATTTTTTACACCATAATTTGAACACTGAGTCATTTACACCACACTAAGTCCAAAAAATTTTTTACAGTGTAAGTAACAGGCAACTTTTTTTTTTTTTAATTCGACATGACTTGAAGTCAAATCCGTTTAAGCCGAACTTAAAGTTTGGATATTAAAAATAAAAAAACACTGTTGGTAACGCGATTTTTGTTTGACTGATCTAATGACGTGGAAACTGATGCATTTTATCTCGCGTGCCGAAACTGATACAAAAGAAACGCGAGTTTCGGAACGCGACATTAAACTCCTCCAACTATTCTGTGCTCCAACGCACACACGCACATTGTTTTAATAGATATGATCTTTTGACGTTAGGAACACACCTACATTGCTTAGATAACAGTGAGTCCTTGTAATTTAATATGAACTTTATACCATAGCAATAAAGCTCAAATTGACTACGTTTTAGTTAAAAATCATTTCTATGGGTTTTTCCAGCAATAATTCTAATTTTTCTATATACGAGTATACGAGTATGTACGAGGTGTGTTCAAAAAGTATCGCGAGTTTTGTGTTTTTTTTAAACATTATTTATTTATTCATGAATATCTTTTTTGTCCTCTTCAAAGTAATCCCCATGAGATATTATGCACTTGGGCCAACGGTTTTTCCAATCTTCGAAGCACTACAACAAATAATTTTTTTTATCTTGTTCAGCTCCTCCTTCGATGCCATCTTTATCTCGTCAGTCGTATCATAACGTCGTCCTTTCATGGACCTCTTCAGTTTAGGGAACCACATATTCGATTATATTTAACCCGCCATGCCCGGTATTTTCCTTCTAGCTTCCCGTTAGTTTGAGTATACTCGCTATTGGTGGCTATTTCGGGGCCGTTAGCAGTGCTGACTTTAGCTGGGCACTCGTTGATTATTATTACTCTGTCGCCTACCAGTGTGATGGGTTTACCATAGACAGCTGGCTTGCGTTTCGCATAGCGCAGTGCTTCCTGCATGTAAGCCTCGAGCAAAGGATCGTGTGCTGCCAGTTTGCAGAACAATGCGTAAGATGCTAGTTCGCAATCGGTGACTTCTAAGACATCGTTGTTAAATTCGGCTACTTAATTCTCCTTTAGTAGCAGAATGATAAGTTGGGGTAACGGAATTGTATAAGGATATGAAATTACAATCAGAATTGTATTTGAAACAAAGTGGAAGAACCTCTCGTTGACGATTATCACGTCGGCTTAACATCGCTCCGTAATTTGAACGTTTCCCGCACAAATTAGCTACTTATTGACAGCTCTGAATTGATCTAATCAATCTCCAAAAACTGGAAAAACGAAGATTTTACTTTAAACGTCTATTTTTCGTTTATTTTTAACGCCATAAAACTTTGAGTCGAAAACAACATCAAAGTAACCAAAAATCGTTGCTTTGCTTTGTTACAAAAATCTGCTCGGTGCTCTTCATCGGACTCCCACATTTTTTCGCGCGGCTTCCACTGCATAACGTACAGCCCACCTCCCGTCAAGCCGACCGTGGCCGTTTATCGTACGGCTCGCATCGCGGGGATAGACCCGAGAGAATACAGTATAGAAAAGATTACGAGGAAGAAGTGGAGTGCGTTTGTTGCTCTGAATGGAAGGTGAGAATTGAGGATTTGATAGAAGTGGACGTGCAGAGTGAAGTAATAGACTATAAATCATTGTAGACAGAACATAAAAACCTGAAAGGCCCATGCTAGGCATATGTAGATCTACAACAACTTAGGAACAGGGGACTAAAATTTGTAGTACGTCTATTTGGAATGTTAAATGTTAGTCGTGTTAGTAGATGCTGGCTGTCCACATTACCATTAATAAGGTTGTGGAGGAAAACGACCCGCAGTATCTTTCTACTATTGGTTAGGGAAGGTAAAATAAGTTGGGAGGTGAAAATTTGCATCCCAGTTGAGTCCCCTGAGAGTAAACATCAAGAAGTTCTTTTGAATGGATTCAATGCGATCTTGATGAACCCCATACTGAGGGCTCCAGACGCATGACCCGTACTCCAGAATTGGACGATTTAAGTGTAACATCTAATAGGACACCAAGATTGTTAACCTGGGTTAATCTATCGAGGGAAATCCTATAGAGAAAGTATGTGGCCTGGTTAGGGCACGAACGATAAAAAGACATAAGCTTACATTTTGACCCATTAAGTTTTAAGAGATTGGTAGAACACCAATTTTGAAAATTTTCCAAATCAGACTGAAGTTTATATTTAATCGGTTTATTGTACGATTAGCGCAGGTGCTATAGAATTCCATTATAAGAGATTTTTGATTAAAAAAAAAAACTAGTAGCCTTAAACTTAAACACTGTACTTCCGAAAAAAAGAGCGCCAGCTAGGAGAGAGTGAGTTTTTGCAATAATAGAAATTGCAGAAAATGTAAGAAATAGTAAATGGAAGTAGGGCACAGTACCTTAATTGGATAAATAATGAAATACTGTAACCTCACCAAATATGGTACCGCGCCGACGCGGTATCGGAATCGAGATAAGTATTAGATTTAATAAATATTATCTTAAACAAGTGCCGGCTTGTTTTTCACAAGGCAATAATTGACAAATCGATGAGCGCAAGAAAAAAATACCACCATTTACTATGAAAGTGATGTGTTAAAAAAAAGTATGGAGTGTGGAGCTTCTTTCTCTCCCTCTGGATTGCTGCTGCTCCTGCTCTTCGCCGAAATCTCTCCCACGTTACTGTCGTTGGATCACTTTCTTCATCGTTTATTCACCGGACCATATGTTTTTGAGTGAATTTTTTCTTATATTGTCCAAAATGGCTTAAGACTGTACCTCAAAGGAATGCGAATTTGGAGGCGCTATTACCAGCGACTCCTATCTAACTTGCTGGCTTTGCGATAATTGCTCGCACATGAAATGCGCGGGAGTCGGTCATTATGGCCGACTTGGTGATCTCCTGGGCAAAGGCATCGGTATTACATGATCCTGTCGAGAGATTAAAGGCGGGATGCACACGTTTATGCAAAATAGTGTCCGGGAGGTTCGGTAACAGTTTGCCTCATTAAATGAGCAGTTTCCCAACCTCGAATCTCTATTTCTGGGCCTTTAACTACTAAGCGAACCATCACGCCGGAAAATTCCTAATAATAACCAGCAAATGAATATATGTACCACTCCAGCCACACATTTGCCAGTAAGTAATGTTATGGTGACGCCCCTGGCGAACAGCCACCCAGCGTAGCTCTTCAGAAACCTGGTCTTCCCACTTCAGAAGTTGATCCGCCGGAACCTGCCAGTAGGAATTTCCCACCTGGTCCCATGCTTGACAAATCTTCAACCGTCATGTCACCAAGCCAGCCTGCCTGCCGCTGCGCCAACCCTTGGTAAAATCACCAAAGCCATTGACGGGTGTACCATCTGAATCGCGATCTTCTGGACTTACGCTGAGAGCTGTGGCTCCCCACAAATCAATTATTGTATCGCGGCTTATGCCTGACGCTACTGCAGATGACATTAGGTGTCACCTTGCAAATAATCTTAGTATAGTATCCCTCAGAACTTTTTGTGACCAAATTTATATTTAAACATAAACGTAGCATATTTTCATTTAAAATAACTTTACCAGATGCTTCTCTTGCTAAAGCTTTAGACCCTGCAACCTGTCCCGAGCACAGCATAGTTCATGAATTCTTGACCCGAGATTCTCAAGGTTCCAGTCATGTTGCAAAAAACTAACTAACAAGATTTTTTCTTGTCGGTACCAAAACGTTCGCAGTATACCTGGCTAAACTCCTCTGTCATAGACAATGAAATTTTTGTATCGAAGTACACTGTCTTTCGGGAAGATCGCCCAACCTTTGAAGGTGGCGTTCTAATTGCCGTAAACAACATTTACTCAGTGGATCGTATCACGATCACTAATCCTTTCGGAATTGAATTTTTAGCCGTTAAATTTCATTCTGAGTCATTTAACCTTTTCATTACTGGTTCCTACATTCCTCATTTGAGTGATGCAATCATTTATATGCACCACTCAACTGCCATTAAATCAGTTTTGTCTCTGCTTAATAATGCTGAACTCATTGTAGTTATGTGGGATTTTAATTTGCCCCTCATTTCATCAACTCTGACGATTATAGATCCCCCCCCCACACACAGTAATAGCGCGCAGTCTCCTCAAAAGTGCTTCAAAAAAACTGACTATTGTGACCTAAGAAATCACCTGAATAATATAGACTGGAGTTTTTTTTTTCTAATTTCTAATTTAACCAACTCTTTTTATGGAGTAATTCATAGCGCCATAAATAAATAATTCCCTGAAACATTGACTCTATCAACGTCAAAACCTCCATGGTTTAATAAGCACCTCTCTCTCCTTAAAAATAGGAAATATAGAGCTTACAATAAGTCTTTAAGGCCTCGAACCCTGTACCATCTTTCAAACTACCTTCTTATCCTCAACCAGCTTGTTGACCTTAACTATCAACTACATAAAAATTATATTTCCAAATGCAAACTCAATTTTCGCAATGATCCAAGCTCTTTTTATTCTTTTGTAAACTCTAAACATAAATCCAATCTTTTTCCCCTTCCCGCTCATATAATAATACTCCCGACCACATCTCGGTATTGCTAATCTTTTTGCGTAATTTTTTCAATCAACGTACTCATCTGATTGACTTGATCCCCCTTATCTATATCGTTTACGATATCGTCACGATGTGTTTACGGCTCTTTCATCAATAAAAATCTCATTTTTAACAGGCCCAGACAATGTACCTAGTTGCATCCTCAGAAGGTGCTCGGTGCTCTTATCTTACCTCTCACTATACTATTTAACCTATCCTTGGCGCTAACATCTCTACCTAAATTATGGAATGAATCATACGTTATACCTATTCATAAAAAGGCTCTAAGGCTTCAATTGAGCACTACCCCGGTATTGCTAAGCTTTCTGCGATTCCCAAGCTTCTTGAGAAACTCATCACATCGCAGCTGCAACATGCATGCAAAAGCATAATCTCACCTGCACAGCATAGCTTTGTCAAGCTTCGCTCGACAACAACTAATCTACTTGAATTTTCGTCAATAATCAACCGAGGTTTTCAATATCGATTGCAAACTAATGTAATTTATACCGACTTCAGCAAAGCATTTGATTCAATTAATCATCAGCTCTTGCTACGGAAACTATCGCTTATTGGTTTTCCACCAAATATCCTCATGTGGGTTGCTTTCTACCTTTTAGATCGAACTCAGCGTGTCTTATTTAAATCTACAAAGTCGAAGGTCCATGTCTCATCGGGTGTCCCTCAGGGTAGTCATCTAGGACCACTGTTGTTTATACTCTTTCTGAACGATCTTCCCAATGTGATTAGTTATGCCTCTACGCTTATGTATGCTGATGATGTCAAGTTATGCTACTCCTTATCGGAACATTTCCTTCATAGGCATCTGCAACTAGACCTTGACGAACTCTTTTTATGGTGCTCAATTAATCTTCTTTTCCTAAACTGCTCTAAATGCAAAATTATGACATTCCATCGCAGTGTGCCGCTTATTATATCTTACTCTCTCTCTCTACTTTCCTTCTTGGAGTTGTTTTTGATCATAATCTTAAGTTTAATGATCACATTTCTGTGACAGTGAGTAAACCCAGAGGAATGTTGGCTTGGAGTCCTCAATACTCCTCTCACCAAAATAGTATTGAGTCGGTGCAAAAGCAGTTTCTGTTATTTGCACTCGAAAACTTAAACTGGGATCCTGATAATCGTCTCCGTCGGTACCGTTGCAGGCTTAAATTGCTAAAATTACCTCCATTGAAGGAGCGCCGAATCTGTGCTGAGGTCATGTTTCTACAAATGCTAATCCATGGCATAGTCGATTCTAAACTCGTTTTAAACCAACTATATTTCTCCATCCCTAATGGGAAAACTAAGTCCTTCCGACCCCTATGGTTACCTATCTGCAAATCTAACTATGCAGAACACAACGCCTTTCACACTATTTGCAAAAACCATCACCTCCTATCACATACTCTATCCCCTGAACTCTCTTAATGTTAATAAACTAAAAATCTTAGAATACCTCGTAGAATAGTTACTTTGTAGTTATATTTATATTTATATTTATATTTTTATTCATATTTAGCAGATCTTTGTTAAATTATTGTTAAATAAATCAATACACATATAATGAAACTCCAAAGATAGAAAATCAAATTAAAAGAATTTGATTTTCTCATAAAATATCCACCTGGAAAAGAAAACTATGTGGCAGATGTTGTCTCCAGAGTTCAAATAGAAAAAACTGTGCTGGGAGAAACCCTAAAAAATTCCTAAAGTGTAATAGCTACAATACTTAGTGCACCAGAAGATAACCAGAACTATACCTCATCTACGGAAAACCCTTTAAATTACTACAGTCGACAAATCGAATTAATAAAAGGCAACGAAAACAAAACAGACGTAATTCATTATTTTACCAAAATAAAAATTAAAATTCAATATAAGGAATTAACTATAGAGCTATCTAAAGAAATTATTAAATAATATTGATGTGAAAAATACAGCGCTTTATACTTGCATCACAGACCAGATTTTGCAACATTCCAAAAAGCATTTGCAGAAATCATAGGATCTTATAGTATAACCGAAGCAATAAAAACCAAAAACAAAATTATTTGATTTAAACACTTATTCAGAGTTCAAAGAAACCACATTTAAAAGACATGAAGAATTATTACATTCTGGAATAAAAAAAGCAACAAAATGGTTTAAAGAAAAATTCTATTATCCAGATCATCAAAAGTTAACCCAAAATATTATAAATGAATGCAAAATTTTGTATATTTATTAATTACTGAAAAGAACGCTCAATATATCTGATTCGGAAATGTAATAGTTCTACATAAATAATACCCTAGAAACTAAGTAGATTGACACAAACAATGCTGACGCGCCCAAGATGAGTTCAGCACCCTGCAATATCAGGAGTGCCGAATTGCAATACATGAAATGCTGAGTCGGCGTGTCGACCACGATTTTATGGTGTGATGCATTGGACCTAGGGTAGACCTATGTTTCAATATATTTTGTACTTCAGTTCTGTCTAAGATACAAAAGCTTACGCTTTATCAATAAAACATAGCTCCGGCTATGCCGTAAAACCTTGTCTTATTATTGACATAATTGCCGAGCCACAAGGCCGGTGATTAGAGAGGAAGTAATCTCTCTACATAAACTTCATAAAAAGACTGGCCCTCACAATGGCAGTACCACTGCAGACTTCCAAGCTGCAACCTTTTTATAAAATTACATATTTTATAAAATAAGTTTGAAATTTGTGTTTTTATTTTCGATTTTTTTCTCATTTTAAATAACTCTTAGTTTTTTATTTACTGTCTTTTGAAATCTTTCCACGTCAGATCAGTTTTTTTAATAGTTGTAATTTTTATTTTTACACTTTCTGAATTTAACCATGTTTGCAAAATTATACACATAAATGCTGAATCTTTATGTGCTTTTATTTCTTGTGGTTTTCCCATTTCATTGAATACTTTTATTATTGCTCTTTTAGTTTTTACCCAATCTGTTATTTACTTCTATTAGAGTTGCACACTTGGAATATATGCCTATGCAAGACAAAAACTGTATATTACCTATTAGGTAGAAATCCATCATATATTTTTCTCTGATGTTATACATTTCTGGAGTGATTTCATATTTTGATTTTGTATTTCTGTGTTCTGATTTTGCTATGTTACAAATTTCACATTCATTTATAATATTTTGGATTAACTTTTGATGATCTGTATACTATAATTTTTCCTTGAGCCATTTTGTTGTTTTTTCTATTCCAGGATGTAAAAATTCTCCATGTCTTTTAAATATGGTTTCTTTGAACTACGCATAAATGTTTAAATCAATTAATTTTGTTAATGTTTTTATAGCTTTTGTCATACTATTGAATCCTATGATTTCGGCAAATGCTTTTAGGAATGTTGCAAAATCTGGTTAATGATGGAAGTAAAAAGTGCTGAATTTTTCGCATAAATATTATGTTTCAAAAATAATGTCGTTCGATAATCCTTTTGTTAATTCTTTGTAGGTGATTTTATTTTTTATTTTAGTAAAATTGTGAATTACGTCTGTTACATTTTCGTTACCTTATATTTATTCGATTTTTTGACTGTAGTAATTTAAAGGTTTTTTCGTAGATGACATAAAGTTCTGGTTATCTTCTAGTGCACTATGTATTGTAGCTAGTATGCTTTGGGAATTGTTCAGTGTTTCTCCTAGCATAGTTTCTTCTATTTTAACTCTGATCTGCTTCATAGTTTTCTACAAATTCTCTTAATTTGATTGTCCTTCTTTGGAGTTTCATGTTTATGTAGCTCTTTAATGTTATGAATCAAAACAAGTGATTTGTGATCACTTAGAATTTGGAATTCTCTGCCGAAAAGATAAGGTTTACAATTTTTGTTGCCCATACAATAGCTAACAATTCTTTTTCTATTGCAACATAATTTATTTGATGTTCATTTACCACTTTAATTTTTTCGAATGTTTTAATTAAAACACATCCTAACTACATAGTTAGGATCTTTAATATTTATAGTTGATCCTTTTTTTCAATTTTGATGTCATTGGTTTAACAATATTTGAAAAATTAGGTATGCATTTTTGATAGAATCCACATAAACCTAAAAATGACTTTATGACTTTTCTTGGTGCCGAAATGTCTAGGTGCCGAAATATGAGTTTTGGAATTTTGTTGTTAGGCTGCTTATGGGAATTGCTTTTTGGTCTGATAAAACTTGAGTGTTCATCTGGCTAATTATGGGAACGTGCCAGTGGATGTTTGTGTTATGTCTAAGCTAGTTTTGAGGGAACAAATGAAAGATACGGGTACGAGTACGTATTAAAGAAAAAGACAACTAAAAGCGATCCCCAACAAATTAATTGCTTGCCATCATAAGAATCAACAGAAGCGATTCTAAGAATTAAAAGGTCTCATTGTACAATACTCTATTAATAAAAAAATTTTCATTAAATGACAACAGTGGCGGGAAAGAAGAATTGTTGCTCTTGGAGTAGCAACAGATATAAATGGCTGCATGTTTTGTAATGTGATCAGGCTGACGAGCGGTCTTTGCAATTACGACATCCCTAATAGTGGATACTGAATTGAGAATCAAGCGCAAAGTTCCTCGTTGGTTTTGCAAAAATCGCTAAGCAACTTTTTGAATACCATTCTTAGTCTGTCGTATGAATGATCGCATCTCATTCTCAACAACAATATATCCAGTACAACAGTAGTGGAGGCCTGCACTGCGGAAAATTTAAAAAAAAATACACAAAATATCATAATCTTGAACCGCTATACCCAAACAGCGAGAGTTACCTGGAGAAAGAGCGTAAAAAATGTAACAAGCACAAACTAAGCTTCGGGAAGTTGGGTCGGGTGAAATGATATTTTCTGGAAAAAAGCAATATATGTAGGATATTTATTGTTTACACAATTGTTTATCTTAATAATATTTGGTATTATAATAGTTTGGTTATTCGATTTAGTGTTTAAAAAAAAGATGACTCGTGCCAACACTTCTTGATCTCCGGACATACGACGACTACACAACTTTGCCTTACTCCGGACACGACGACTTTTCGGCTTGACGAGCTTTTTCTTACTTCCCAACTTTCAACTCGCTCTTTTATTCCTCGACTGACTCCTCCTCCTCTGCCCACGCTCACGACGCCACCCCTTGCCATGACCATCGATCGTCGCATATCGATAACCATCGTTACATATATTATCCAACTTTATGATATTATTATCCATATATTATATATCATCCAGCTATATTATCCATATTATGCCAAAAAATTTTTGAAAATTAAAATATTTTACTGTTTTTATTTTTTTTCCTGATATCTTTGAAACAACTTATACTTCTAGAGGTTTATGGTCAAGTAAGGACAAATTTCAAATAAACAAAAAATTAAATCAGTGGAACATTATGTGATCATCAACGCCCTTTTCCCGTTTCAAAATTATTTAATTTGTTTTTTTTTTAATTTTCGAAAATTTCAAATTTTTCTTTTTGAATTATTTTTTTTTTTAAATAGGATGTATATGTATGGTATGTAAGTTACATACAAGTATAGGTTTGTAAAGAATTGCTTTTTAGTTCTTGAAAAAATGCAAAATACTCACTAATTTTAGCCAAATATTAGTAATAAGTAGTTGATTTTTTTCATCCTGTAAAGAAAAATCAAATGGTTAAATTTCACTATATTAAATTTTTAATTTTAATCTAAATAATGAATATGTGTTTACATAATTTCATATTGTTCTCTGATGCTTAAAAAATTGTTTATACATAAAAACGCTGCGTTTGAAGTCTCTCCATAATAAAAATGAAACGCATAAAAAACAACCTAACTTTTTAATAGGATGATATTTAATTACACAGTAATTTCTATTTACAACAAAATCGGATACTCAGTCTCCCATTTTTGAAAACATTTTACGCAGACGGTACCGAAAAATAAACAATCGTTACAAGGTGTATGTCGCACTGTTATGTATTGATGTGCTTTATTTTGTAAGATAAGCTGTGAGCCTATTTTTGACCACAAAATCTCTCACAAGCAAAGATGATTGAATAGGGGTATAATGCAAAAGCCATTAATAGTTTTTTCACAATTCTGGCGGCGGACAACTTCCAAATAATACTGTTTATTAACCGTACCACCATATGGGAAGAGCTCCTGATGCACTAAGCCATGGTAATCGAAGAAAACAGTGAGAAAAACTATAACATTTCATCGATCTTAGGGTTAATTCGTTACCAGTTATGATCCTTTTAAGTCAATCTGGGTCGTCGTTGGTGCGACACCACATCCGAGACAGCAGAACAAAGGTTGTGCGGCAAGACGGGACAGGTAGTATCCCTATCACAAGGCACCCCTACATTAAAAATTTTAAAACGAAAATTGGACAGCGAGATGGATCGACTGAAGGCAGCAAGCGAAAAGCCTCGTCATGCTGCGCCAACGTTGAAGACATAACGAAATCAAGGAGAGTGAACAGCATGGGGCACTGGGCGAGCAGATGTAAGAACCCACCGATGGTTTCCTCTAAATATGCAGAAATATCGGAGTCAGAAGCGCTAAGTGTTTCCAGAGACTGGAAAACGCGTAACGGTCTCCAGGAAGGTGAGCCGGAGTCGCACGGTTCTGCGTCTCAAAAATGATCGGAGGACTGGTAAAAAAAGATCAGTAGTTTTCCGCTGCAGTGAAGATAGGCGATTATCATAGGCGTCAAGTTTCATCAGCGAGACTCGTTGAAGGACTGGTGAAGGAAAGCAATGTCTTCGAACTATGAAGTCGGCGATGTTGTCACATGAAAGCCGAGTGGAAGTGCAAATGATTTTGAAGGCTGAGTTACAATTTTTCGAACCCAAAAGTAAAAAAAACCTAACTGGTGATGCCAGGCGTGGTGGATTATAGGTTGATCCCAATTTTACGGGAGTGTTTGTAATAAAGACAGTTGCCAGTGACTATGGCAGTTCTCACAAATGACACGTATTATGGAAAAATGGCTATTGCATACGAAAGCCGGAAGCGAGTCGAGGTGGCGATAATTTGGGCGATCACGCAAGTTCGTATATACAAGTTGCATTCCAAAGTAAACAGGACTTTAAAAAAAGACAGAACAAATTGTTTTATCGGCAGAATCAATTCATTGAATTCAATATAGTCTCTTTCTGCTTTAATATAGCTTTTTGCACGGGCGAAAAGCATGTCGAACGAGTTTTTTAGCTCGTTGCCGGTTTGGCCGGCAGTATGCCAGCGCAAGCCTTTTAAATGGCCTCCACGTCTGCATATCGATTTCCTTTCATCGGCAAATGAATTTTTTTGAAAAGCTGAATGTCGCACGGTGCCATATCAGTTGAATACAGCGAGTGGTTGATTGTTAAAATGTGATTTTTGATCAAATAATTGGCCACAAGCGTCGATCAAAGAGACGGCGCATTATCGTGCAACTCTTTGTTCGATGCTCATTTTCGCACCGATAACAAAAACATACTGACACTTAAAACTCAATAACTACACTTTCAATAAATGAAATGTCATCAAATTTTTACTCAAGGTCGATAAAGGATAGCAGATTCTAACGTATAATCGATATATACAAGATGTAGATGGCACCACTATATGCGGCTAGATTTAAAAAGACCTGTTCACTTTGGAACGAACCTTGTAGAAGATTACAAATTCAACGGTATCACAGACTACATTGAAATGGCTTAATAGTATCCAGAACCCCCTTGGGAGAAAAGCGCGGTGTACCTTAACAATACCTTAACAACGTACAGCAATTCGATTACGTAATAAGCTACTGCATCGCGAACTCATAACAGCCGATGGAAAAATTTTTGAGAAAAGTCAGAGCAGAGACGGATACGAATTTACGGGTAGGATAGCATTGCCATTGGCATTTTTCATGCATTTCTTGAGTCGTCTTGAGAAACTTGACCGAGTTTCTGTTAGTGAGGCGATTACGGAGGCGCTGTAACAAGCTGTCAAAGAAAAGATTATCGCAGGTTTGAAGTGCCGAAGGGTATGGTGACGGACAATGGCGTGCAGTTACAAGCCAGTTTTAAACGGTGCTTGGAGCAACTGGGGTGCGACACCAGGTCACCATATACCCTGAAAGAAAATCCGACCTAAAGGACAAACAGGTCGCTGAAAACAATGGTGGCCCAAGTTGCAGGTATCGATTAGCAAACGTAGGTGAGCACTGGCCAGAACTGATGCTGACAATCAACCGGAACGTTTCCAAGTCCATGGTATTTACCCACATTTAAAACCCAGGGTGAAAATAAATGAAAGTGTTTGAGGTGGAGCTCTGGAATATGGAGAGCACATCGCAGGATCAGGCCCGGTATCACAACCTAAGAAGGCGACAGTGAAGCCTAAATGTGGGTAACACAGTGTGGGCGAAAGAATAGCATCTGTCTACAGCAACTGAGGGATTCGCGTCAAAATTGACACCGCTGAACGAAGGCACAAATCAAGTGGTGGATTTCGTATTGCAGGTGATCACGGTATTGCAAGGGCACACGTAAGCAAGCTGAAGCCTCAGCAAGGCGAAGAATGAAACGAGGAAGAAACGGAGCATAAATCCGTGGGAGTATAACGGAGCAGATACGAAAGATAACGAAAGTAAGATATAACGGAATAACGGACACCCGATTTCTGAGCTGAGGGTGGAGAAGTCAAGCTTGACAGTAAACCAAGATAACGTCAAAGCCTTGCCACAAAGCAGAAAAGGAACAGTCTGGCGTACGCCTGACTGACAGAATGCAACGAAAAGGGGCAAATCGGCAATAGCAAATAATGGAAAGCCCTTGAGCTCGGACAAACTGAGGCGGCTAGATTCGGTAACAGCTCGAGGTCGATAGAGGCAGAAGAACCCAAAACACTTGAATACTGCTCGTTTGGAGTCCACAATACTCTTTTCACCAAAATAGCATTAAGTCTGTGTTAACCGCGACTTTATATAATTACTACTCCGGAGTATCTTTCAGATGAGAAAAATATATATTTAATCATTATTAGACTGGAGGTTAGGTGCTTACAAAAGTAGGGACAGACCGTAACTTAAACTTATATTCTAACTTATCTGGTGATCAAGCCTCGATGCCAGGCTTTTAATTTATTGAGTAAATATTCTGTGAAGATTTCAATTTATTGAGTGAATAGTCTGAGTGAACTTTCGTAAGCTTTGAGAATAGAGTGAGTTGGTATTAAGTCATTAAATTTAATCAGGAGTTTCAAGGCTTTTCTTTGTCTCCAAAATGCTTCTAGGTGCCGAAATAGAAGTTAAAAAATGTTGTTTTTAGGATGCTTATCAGAATTCTTTTCGGGCTGCCGAAACTTGAGTGCTCGTCTGGCTAATTATGGGAACGTGCCGGGGGATTTTTATGTTTATGTCTGATCGGCCATGAGAAATGCTTATGACCGATTGGACTAAAGGTGCGTGTTGGATATGCTGATCTTGGATTACATCGGGTTATACTATTGCAGAGGGTTGCTAAGTTAAAGGAAATGTATTGGACAATGGGATATTACAAGCTTTACCATGCCACGCTTCTTTGTGGCACATTCTGATTGAATGCATGATTGTGAGGGATTTTAAAACGTATTTCTCGACATTTTATCGAATCATTCATCGGCAGGCGTAATAGTTCATTGTGCTGCACTTTTTATATGGTCTTTTTGGTCTTTTTTTTTAATTTTTGCTTGACTGGATATTGCAAAGCATCGTAACAACGATGAGTTTCTGCGACATTTACAAATTAATCATTTCGTTCGCTGTAGAACAATATGCCTAGATTGAAATTGATCTCCGACTATAACAATAGTCACTTCGCCGATAATTGGAGCATTATATCTGCGAACATGTTATCCAGTAGGCGTTTTGTCAGCACGACTGATAATCTTGTGTGTATCCACTGGCCATCTAGAAGCGGGAGAAGGGATCCGGCTTTATGGTAGATTTATATTTCCTGATGTTCGATAGAAAATGCTTTGATTCGGCGGTACATCCAGCAAGTAGAGACTCCAGTGGCTCCAGTGGTGGCTGAAAATTGAGCAATTTAATTTTTCGGCCTGCGCAACGCAACCCTGTTGTTTCATTTTTGAATTTTTTAGAGCTTGACAGTGAGGACACACATAGCTCATATAACCCATTATGACTTGGCGACTCGAACTGTAATCAATCGCTGGATTGTACCAGAATGAAAGACGACTATAATTCTGGAGTAGATCTGCTGTACTTGCTGCACGTCCTCCAGCTACCCTCGCCCTGTAACATTCAGTCCTTTGAAAACGAATAAAATCCTCAGAACGCCTTTCTCGCAATCGGAAATCTTCAAGCCTGGCTGCTTGACGTTCTATTGGTTCATGAGCACGCAACTAAACCCTATAGACTCTAATCCTCGCTAGTCTTTATTTCCATTCTTGCACTGTCTGGGATCGCATTTAGTTCGCTCTGGTATCTTGCGTTTTGGAAACAAAAAAAAGTCAGATGGTGACAATCCGGTGAATACTATGGTTGATCGATGGTATTTGACGAGTTTTTGGTTTTAAAAACGTTCACAAGTACAGCTCGGTGCTCGGTACAGCTCATTTGGACCAAGCTGACCATTGACGCGTCTCATTTCCAAATTATCCGTCAAAATCAAATGAGCTATTTCACGGCTGATGTTTAGCTTATGTGACATCTTTCCAACACTCGCATGACGATTTTCGAGCACGATTTCCTTCACTTTTTTTATGTCATCGTCAGTGTTAGACGTCAAAGGACGACCGGAACAAGGCATGTCTTCGACGGTTTCTCCACCATCCTTAAAAGCTTTGTACCAGTCGTAGACTTGTGTTTTCGATAGAATAGATTCACCATAATCCTTTTCCAACATTCGCAACGACTCCGCATACGAAATTTGGTTCAAGGCACAAAACTTTATTCAGATTTAATCAATATTTTTTTGCCCGTGTGCGGTTCTAACCTTCTGCCATCTCTTCAACGCTATAATGAAAATTGGATACTATCCCCAAAGGTAGAATAGGCCGGTCATAGTAAAGATTCCCAAGCCAGGCAAAAACATAACACTCATCGTACAGACCAATCAGTCTTCTAACGTGTCTGTCGAAACTGTTTGAAAAGGCATTTTAAAACAACTAACTCCCTACCTAAAATGACGGAATAAAATACGATCGCATCAATTTGGCTTTCAGAAAAATCATGGAACGATCGAACAGGTCAATCGCATCAAAAAAGAAATTCGTACCGCTTTTGTGCACCGGGAATACGATATTCTTAGTTGTTGCACATTTGACCGAGTGTGGCTGAAAGGACTATTGCACAAGATAATGAAACTGCTTCCCCAGAACACACAAAGTGCTTGAATCTTATCTTTTCGAAACCGTGTTCTCAATTAGGTGTAACACTTCGGCCTCACACGCATCCCACAAGCACACGTAGTAACGTATCTCGGCGTTCACCTAGACAGACGCCTCACCTAGCGGCGACATATAGAATCCAAGAGGATTCATATGAAGCTTAAAGCAGCCAATCTTCACTGGCTTATAAACTGAAACTCTCCCCTTAGTCTGGAATACAAAGTATTCCTCTGCAATACCGTGCTGAAATCCATCTGGGCATACGGCTGTGAACTATGGGGAAACGCTTCAAAAACCAACATCGAAATTATACAGCGAGCTTAGTCAACGGCACCATGGTACCTACGCAGAGAAAGCATCTACAGAGACCTCCATATAAATCTTGTCAACGGAGGAATACAGATCAGAAGGATTAAACTTCAAGCAAAGCTCGCCGCACACGAAAATCCTCTCACGAAGTCGCTTACGCGAGTTTGCAGTCAGAGCCAAATGAAGCGCAAAGATTCTCCAGCCCAGCAAAGAAATCCTAGGGCCGTCTCTAACTAATACAATAACTTCATATTGTAAATAATCTAAGTTATATAATAAGATTTAAATAATTATTATTAGTCTCACAATAAGAGAAGATTCAATACATAACGCAATAAGTATAAAAAAAAAACAAATCAATCGAATCACTCCGAAATCAAAACTTCATTCAAGCATAGGCATTTGACAGAGTAAAGAAAAGTCTTATTTATAAGATTAAGCTGATACCTTTGCAAGACGTACAGAAGGTGTTTACATCGGTCCCTAAAAACCGAGTTACATGGTAAGGTAAAAGTTGATTAACTAAAGAACTTAGCACATAAAGCAGCGTCCTGGGACCCAACCTTTACTTAATATATACAGTAGATATTCCCACGCACCACTGGCTTATGAAATTCACGCTCTCCCAAAAATTTCAATCTTTTATTACTTTTACATAAAAGTTCCCGTAACGCCTTTCGACGAGCCCGATGCATCAAAATATTGCAAGCGAAAAAGCAGTTTCGACGCACCAAATAAAAGAAAAGCCCACAATAGTGTCACAAACTGTAAGTAGTGATCCCTAGATACACTATTAGTGGTATAAACTTTCAAGCTATCACAGTAGTGTAAGCTTGCTATAAAGTCAACTGAATCGTGACTCCGCTGAACAGTGGCCACAAGCGTAACAAACCGAATCAGCTATTCACTGCTGTTTGCAGCTTGGTAACCAATATTTTGAATTCAGCATTTATGGAATTTTGCAAATACCACGATGACCGCTATGACCGAAAGCCAACTCAGCCTTGGCGCGGCCTTTAATATATATTTTTTCATTTTAAAAATCGCAGAGCATTACTGAGGTCGACTGATTTCAACAGCTGCTGCAAACAAACTAGTTCGCATATCGCCCTCATTTTAGGCGTCGTAATTAAGGAAAGCGCTACCAACTTGACAAAAAAAAGTCCTTGAAAATATTCAGCGCGGACAGTCAAAATGACATTTTTCAAAAATTATCTTATGGTAAGATTGTAAGATTCGAAAGGGACCCTTGATTTGTAAGTTCGTAACCAATTTATCAACATAACAGGTCTGATTTTTCAATATTCTAATTCTATCGTACGATTAAAACAAGTAAGGGAGCAGCAGTCGAGTTTCCCGACAGCAAAATACCCTGTACCCTTAGACATGCTTACAATTTATTTATTTAGTATCAATAAATAAATGAAACAATATTCTATTAAAAAAGAAAATAAGTTTCGTGTGTCATAAAGCCATACACATTTCGGTGCCAACGTCGCAGTCGGCGGCGCGCAATGCGTATTTTGCTGCGCTTCTGCTTCCCTTGCCATAGATTTTGCATGTGGCATACCTTCCGTGTTTCTTATCCGATTTGGTTCAAATTAAAAAATTAGATAGCTTTTATAAGCACCAACGCATGTGCCGAATTGCACAGCATTAGGTTAATAATTGTGGGCGTGGCAGTTTTTTGCGATTTGCGGGGTAGCGGGAGGTGATATCAAAATAAAACAACAAACTTGTACTGCGTATGTTAATTACCTATCCAACGATATATGGCACATGTCTGTAGCTTTTGTAGTTTCTGAGATCTAGGCGTTGATACGGAAAGACAGACGGACAGACGGACAGACGGATGGACGGACGGACAGACGGACATGGCTATATCGACTCGGCTGTTAATGCTGATCAAGAATATATATCTTTATGGGGTCGAAGATGCTTCCTTCTGCCTGTTACATACATTTGCACCATATTATGATACCCTTTTCACCCATTTTCAATGGGTACAGGGTATAAAAAGTTTATTACCGCGGTCGCGTGCATGTGTAAATAGCGATAAGTGGAGAGAAACCGTTGTAGGACTCAGCGAAATGTCAAAATTTGAGCACAATCAGTTAATAAAGAGACAGACAGAGTCGGAAAAGTTAACAGAGGCGAAAAGTTAACAGAGATCGACAAAAACAGTGTGTCAGAAGAGTCGAGGCAGAAGTCAGCAGAGTCGTGAAAAGAGGACAACATCAAGAAGTCGCAGCAGTCTGTTATGAAATTTCGAGACTACACTAGAATAATAATTATAATTTAATTAACAATAATATAATAAACTTTAAATGAACCTTTCCCCTCCCCTCTATCGACTGCCGCTCTTGCACGCGCTCTCTCCGTTTACGCCACTTGTCGGTCAACCAACTCTGACAGTTCCCACACGAAACCGCTGACTACAACCCCCTGCCCTTGCCCATCAAAATCAACGTATCCGACAATCGCGCCGGCTGGAATGTCTGCGTCTGCAGACGACACTTTGTTATGATCACGCGGACTGCAATTTGGTGCGCCTGCAGACGATACTTTGTTGCTTAGAGCAGCAGAGTCGCCGGACGTTGGCTAAACAACCGCCGGAACTCATATTTTGGCCACTTATCCAACAGCTATGCGGGGTCGCCCCTCGGCCTGCACTGGCTGCAAATGCCTCCCACAGCACCAGAGGCGGAGCTCTGTGAGAACCAACCCCAACTCGAACAGGCCCCAACTACCCAACTAGGAAGATCGCAGCAGCAATTAAATTAATTAATGTTATTTGACTTAGGATTCAACATTTACAAATAATATTGTAACGTAACCCTACTCATCTCGTCTATTCTGGGAGGATTTCGAGGGATCAGCTGGGATGTTCTTGATTCTAATAAAGTGAGCTATGCGGCTACAAGAGCCGAAATTATTTAGGCAAGCAAGTGAATAATGCCGACAATGTGACAGTGGAAAAATTAAATTTAAAAGAAATGACCACCCACCGCAGTGAGTTTGCCGCTTCAATCTGTAGCGAGAACAAAATTTTTCACGGGCGCAAAAAGTCGTACATAATTAAATATTAAGACCACCCGCCGCAGCGTTAATGCCGACTTCTTCCAGAAGCGGAGCACATTATACGCGGGCGCAAAAGTGTCTAAATCGGAAAATTAGAAGAGAGCTTCTATGTCACGACCTACTGCGGCGGTTCGTCTACACTTGCTGTAGCTTATTCTCGAGTGAAATGTTCGTAGTGCAAAAATACCACATTAAAACGTCAAAAAAAAAAAATAAATTAAAATAACTAAGTTAAAAAAAAATAAATTGTTAATAAAGTGTGTGGCAATCTGCTGGATAGGTTGAGTGGTGTGGAGGCACCCGAAAAAGGTGCCCAGTGGATTGTGAGGCAACCGTACCTTAGTAGGCTAAGGCCAAAAAGGAAAAACACGTACCACCGTGCCCAGTGCTAAGTTTAACTATTCGCAAAATCGCCCCTCACTGTCACTGAAATTACGAATGAAATAATATCATAAACAAATTTCAAGAAACCATTGTCAATAAATACTACTAGATTTTTCTAAAAATCTCTTTTTCTTTTCTCTCAGATTTTGAGACACGTACACGAAAAGACACCACAACCAACACAACAATAACACAATTTGTCAAGGGTGAGTGAAACAACGTAATTATCCAAATTGTACCTTTTAATTTTTTTCCGTAAACGCCATAAAGTTAAAAGTATACAACATTTTTTTGTTTACTAAAAGAAGTTCTTGGTTGTCTCCGCTGTCCGTTGTTCAGGGATATGGAGGAAATTAAACTCTGAATGCACTCCTTGCCCAAATGACCGGCCTTAAGGATGACATGAGGAAAATTAAGAAGGAGATTTGTTTTGAAGACAAAGCTTAATGTCATCTGCATACATAAGAACCAGAGAGCTCGTTATAGCAGGAGGTAGGTGTGAGTGTACATTCTTAAAAAGAACACGTTGGATTCTCCCAGCTAAGTAGCTAAAAATCCACGTGAGAAGATCTGAGGGAAATCCTAGGATACTAAGTTTACTCAAAATTAGTGAGTTGTTGACAGAGTCAAATGATTTACTAAAGTCCGTATAGATGACATCTGTTTGAAGGCCTTTACGGACGCCATCTATAATAAAGGAAGTCAGCTCGATAAGGTTTGTGGTGGTGGAGCGACGCATTATGAAACCATGCTGGCATGGAGAAATAATTGAACTGCAGAGATGTTAAAGATGTGGCGTTACCAATATTTCATAAAAGCTTTGGAATTGCTGACAATTTATTTATTCCTCTATAGTTTGTAGCATCCAATTTTGTTCCTTTTTTTGTGTAGGGAAATTATGAAGGATTCGTTCCAAGGCTGATCCATAATTGTAGGAAATGAGTACGTTGTTTGAAAGAAAGTTGCTAATAGATCGGCAATACCCTGATCAGTAGTCGCAGATACATTTTCAAACGAAATTATAACAAAATTATAAAACTGCTTCGGATCCTGTGTAAACTGGATCCGACAGTGGTATATATAATTCTTATAACACTCAGCGTTATGCACGGCGGAATTTGACCGAGCTACTAAGTATCTTGAGAAAGTTACATTAGCGACAGTTTTCTTATGTCTCTTAAGGAGTCTGTTTTAATGCATTTTAAGTTTTTAAGGCTCCTTGTAAACCACGGAGGGTCGGTCGAGGCGGATGGCACGCGTTTTGTAGAATGTTTTTTAAGCGATATTAACATCAGTGCAATTCCAGAGATCGGACTAATCAAATGTATAAATTAAATTGCTTAGTCTCTGAAAATCAGCCTTGCGAAAGCAGCGAGTTTTATGAACTCCATGGCGAGACTGAAGGTTGCTAGCAGTAATGGTTTTAATCGACACTGCAAGCTTTGCGTGGTAGGGATCTTCTGGGATCGAAAGTGGCATGGCTCTGGAAAGAGTTATTCCATCTGGATCAGAAATGAATCTATATCTAGAAGGGTATGTCGAATATACCCTCAGTAAAATAATAGTATGTTGAGGGTGATAAAGATGGCGACTTCTCGATATTCAGGTAAATTGAAGTTTATTAGAGTCACTAGAAGTTTTGCCAGTATGTAGGCGGTTCTGAAGAATGTGGTAATTATGAGCATGTGATGAACAGTGATTGAAGGGATATAGTGATTTTCACACATGGGAATTCTAGATCACCATGATTCGGTAACTTAACCTCTTCAGAAGCAAAGTCGGAGTCCAAAAATATTAGGGCTCCTTCTCCCCTTCGTAGTGGTCGGTCCCGTCTGTAAGTGGTGTACCTGTATGGGAAAATTTCGGAGCTAAAAATCTCCGGCTTTAACCAGGTTTCTGTGAAGACTACAATCTTAGATGCAAAAGATGAACTATCAGAATACAGTTTAGGGAGCTTACTCCGAAGCCCCCTAGTATTTTGATAGGTAAGAGTGATAGATGTTGTTAGGTTTAGGTACGGATGACGGTACAGAGTTTTTAGTCTTTGGGAGCTTAACTTCCGCAGGCTTGTTAATTTTTTTGTTGGCCAAAAGCTGGGCGAACAAATCGTATCGAACATCGGCAAAGCTACACGTATCTTGAAAGATGAGGTAAGCCTCGAGTAAGTATATTTAAATTTCCTAATGTCCTACACTCTAACAACGGATCTTCTTTATTGGATCTTCTCTTTTTGTGAGACTAACAATAATTATTCAAATCTTATTATATAACTTATATTAATTACAATATGAAGTAAAAATTAGATAGCTTTTATAAGCACCAACGCATGTGCCGAATTGCACAGCATTAGGTTAATAATTGTGGGCGTGGCAGTTTTTTGCGATTTGCGGGGTAGCGGGAGGTGATATCAAAATAAAACAACAAACTTGTACTGCGTATGTTAATTACCTATCCAACGATATATGGCACATGTCTGTAGCTTTTGTAGTTTCTGAGATCTAGGCGTTGATACGGAAAGACAGACGGACAGACGGACAGACGGATGGACGGACGGACAGACGGATGGACGGACGGACAGACGGACATGGCTATATCGACTCGGCTGTTAATGCTGATCAAGAATATATATACTTTATGGGGTCGAAGATGCTTCCTTCTGCCTGTTACATACATTTGCACCATATTATGATACCCTTTTCACCCATTTTCAATGGGTACAGGGTATAAAAAGTTTATTACCGCGGTCGCGTGCATGTGTAAATAGCGATAAGTGGAGAGAAACCGTTGTAGGACTCAGCGAAATGTCAAAATTTGAGCACAATCAGTTAATAAAGAGACAGACAGAGTCGGAAAAGTTAACAGAGGCGAAAAGTTAACAGAGATCGACAAAAACAGTGTGTCAGAAGAGTCGAGGCAGAAGTCAGCAGAGTCGTGAAAAGAGGACAACATCAAGAAGTCGCAGCAGTCTGTTATGAAATTTCGAGACTACACTAGAATAATAATTATAATTTAATTAACAATAATATAATAAACTTTAAATGAACCTTTCCCCTCCCCTCTATCGACTGCCGCTCTTGCACGCGCTCTCTCCGTTTACGCCACTTGTCGGTCAACCAACTCTGACAGTTCCCACACGAAACCGCTGACTACAACCCCCTGCCCTTGCCCATCAAAATCAACGTATCCGACAATCGCGCCGGCTGGAATGTCTGCGTCTGCAGACGACACTTTGTTATGATCACGCGGACTGCAATTTGGTGCGCCTGCAGACGATACTTTGTTGCTTAGAGCAGCAGAGTCGCCGGACGTTGGCTAAACAACCGCCGGAACTCATATTTTGGCCACTTATCCAACAGCTATGCGGGGTCGCCCCTCGGCCTGCACTGGCTGCAAATGCCTCCCACAGCACCAGAGGCGGAGCTCTGTGAGAACCAACCCCAACTCGAACAGGCCCCAACTACCCAACTAGGAAGATCGCAGCAGCAATTAAATTAATTAATGTTATTTGACTTAGGATTCAACATTTACAAATAATATTGTAACGTAACCCTACTCATCTCGTCTATTCTGGGAGGATTTCGAGGGATCAGCTGGGATGTTCTTGATTCTAATAAAGTGAGCTATGCGGCTACAAGAGCCGAAATTATTTAGGCAAGCAAGTGAATAATGCCGACAATGTGACAGTGGAAAAATTAAATTTAAAAGAAATGACCACCCACCGCAGTGAGTTTGCCGCTTCAATCTGTAGCGAGAACAAAATTTTTCACGGGCGCAAAAAGTCGTACATAATTAAATATTAAGACCACCCGCCGCAGCGTTAATGCCGACTTCTTCCAGAAGCGGAGCACATTATACGCGGGCGCAAAAGTGTCTAAATCGGAAAATTAGAAGAGAGCTTCTATGTCACGACCTACTGCGGCGGTTCGTCTACACTTGCTGTAGCTTATTCTCGAGTGAAATGTTCGTAGTGCAAAAATACCACATTAAAACGTCAAAAAAAAAATAAATTAAAATAACTAAGTTAAAAAAAAATAAATTGTTAATAAAGTGTGTGGCAATCTGCTGGATAGGTTGAGTGGTGTGGAGGCACCCGAAAAAGGTGCCCAGTGGATTGTGAGGCAACCGTACCTTAGTAGGCTAAGGCCAAAAAGGAAAAACACGTACCACCGTGCCCAGTGCTAAGTTTAACTATTCGCAAAATCGCCCCTCACTGTCACTGAAATTACGAATGAAATAATATCATAAACAAATTTCAAGAAACCATTGTCAATAAATACTACTAGATTTTTCTAAAAATCTCTTTTTCTTTTTCTCTCAGATTTTAGACACGTACACGAAAAGACACCACAACCAACACAACAATAACACAATTTGTCAAGGGTGAGTGAAACAACGTAATTATCCAAATTGTACCTTTTAATTTTTTTCCGTAAACGCCATAAAGTTAAAAGTATACAACATTTTTTTGTTTACTAAAAGAAGTTCTTGGTTGTCTCCGCTGTCCGTTGTTAAGGGATATGGAGGAAATTAAACTCTGAATGCACTCCTTGCCCAAATGACCGGCCTTAAGGATGACATGAGGAAAATTAAGAAGGAGATTTGTATTGAAGACAAAGCTTAATGTCATCTGCATACATAAGAACCAGAGAGCTCGTTATAGCAGGAGGTAGGTGTGAGTGTACATCCTTAAAAAGAACACGTTGGATTCTCCCAGCTAAGTAGCTAAAAATCCACGTGAGAAGATCTGAGGGAAATCCTAGGATACTAAGTTTACTCAAAATTAGTGAGTTGTTGACAGAGTCAAATGATTTACTAAAGTCCGTATAGATGACATCTGTTTGAAGGCCTTTACGGACGCCATCTATAATAAAGGAAGTCAGCTCGATAAGGTTTGTGGTGGTGGAGCGACGCATTATGAAACCATGCTGGCATGGAGAAATAATTGAACTGCAGAGATGTTAAAGATGTGGCGTTACCAATATTTCATAAAAGCTTTGGAATTGCTGACAATTTATTTATTCCTCTATAGTTTGTAGCATCCAATTTTGTTCCTTTTTTGTGTAGGGAAATTATGAAGGATTCGTTCCAAGGCTGATCCATAATTGTAGGAAATGAGTACGTTGTTTGAAAGAAAGTTGCTAATAGATCGGCAATACCCTGATCAGTAGTCGCAGATACATTTTCAAACGAAATTATAACAAAATTATAAAACTGCTTCGGATCCTGTGTAAACTGGATCCGACAGTGGTATATATAATTCTTATAACACTCAGCGTTATGCACGGCGGAATTTGACCGAGCTACTAAGTATCTTGAGAAAGTTACATTAGCGACAGTTTTCTTATGTCTCTTAAGGAGTCTGTTTTAATGCATTTTAAGTTTTTAAGGCTCCTTGTAAACCACGGAGGGTCGGTCGAGGCGGATGGCACGCGTTTTGTAGAATGTTTTTTAAGCGATATTAACATCAGTGCAATTCCAGAGATCGGACTAATCAAATGTATAAATTAAATTGCTTAGTCTCTGAAAATCAGCCTTGCGAAAGCAGCGAGTTTTATGAACTCCATGGCGAGACTGAAGGTTGCTAGCAGTAATGGTTTTAATCGACACTGCAAGCTTTGCGTGGTAGGGATCTTCTGGGATCGAAAGTGGCATGGCTCTGGAAAGAGTTATTCCATCTGGATCAGAAATGAATCTATATCTAGAAGGGTATGTCGAATATACCCTCAGTAAAATAATAGTATGTTGAGGGTGATAAAGATGGCGACTTCTCGATATTCAGGTAAATTGAAGTTTATTAGAGTCACTAGAAGTTTTGCCAGTATGTAGGCGGTTCTGAAGAATGTGGTAATTATGAGCATGTGATGAACAGTGATTGAAGGGATATAGTGATTTTCACACATGGGAATTCTAGATCACCATGATTCGGTAACTTAACCTCTTCAGAAGCAAAGTCGGAGTCCAAAAATATTAGGGCTCCCTTCTCCCCTTCGTAGTGGTCGGTCCCGTCTGTAAGTGGTGTACCTGTATGGGAAAATTTCGGAGCTAAAAATCTCCGGCTTTAACCAGGTTTCTGTGAAGACTACAATCTTAGATGCAAAAGATGAACTATCAGAATACAGTTTAGGGAGCTTACTCCGAAGCCCCCTAGTATTTTGATAGGTAAGAGTGATAGATGTTGTTAGGTTTAGGTACGGATGACGGTACAGAGTTTTTAGTCTTTGGGAGCTTAACTTCCGCAGGCTTGTTAATTTTTTTGTTGGCCAAAAGCTGGGCGAACAAATCGTATCGAACATCGGCAAAGCTACACGTATCTTGAAAGATGAGGTAAGCCTCGAGTAAGTATATTTAAATTTCCTAATGTCCTACACTCTAACAACGGATCTTCTTTATTGGATCTTCTCTTTTTGTGAGACTAACAATAATTATTCAAATCTTATTATATAACTTATATTAATTACAATATGAAGTAATTGTATTAGTTAGAGACGGCCCTAGGATTTCTTTGCTGGGCTGGAGAATCTTTGCGCTTCAGTCGGCTCTGACTGTAGACTCGCGTAAGCGACTTCGCGAGAGGATTTTCGTGTGCAGCGAGCTTTGCTTGATGTTTACTTTTTTCATCTGAATTTCCTCATTGACAAGGTTTATGTGGAGGTCTCTATGGATGCTTTCGCTGCGTAGGTACCATGGTGCCCCAGTGATAGTTCGCAGAATCGTGGACTGAGCTCGCTGTATGATTTCAATGTTGGTTTTTGAGGCGTTTCCCCATAGTTCACAGCCGTATGTCCAGATGGGTTTCAGCACGGTATTCTAGAGGAGTACTTTGTATTCCAGACTAAGGGGAGAGTTGTAATTAATAAGCCAGTGAAGATTGGCTGCTTTAAGCTTCATATAAGTCCTTTTAGATTCTATATGTCGCCGCCAGGTGAGGCGTCTATCTAGGTGAACGCCGAGATATGTTACAACGTCTGCTTGTGGGATAAATGTTTTGTTCAGGGTACAGGGTGGGCAGGTTTGTCTGTTCAGTGTGAAGGTTACATGTCTGCTTTTGGTCTCGTTTATCTTAATGCGCCAGTCCGCAAACCATCTTTCCACTATTTTAAGATGGCAGGCAAGTTGCTCTGTTGCCTTCGCTGGGCATCTAGATCGGCTAAGTATTGCGGTATCGTCAGCAAACGTAGAGGTTGTGAGCTGATAGTTTGTAGGCATGTCTGCTGTGAATAGGGTGTAAAGAACGGGGCCCAGTACACTACCTTGGGGGACTCCAGCATTGATAACGCGGTCGTGTGAAGTCGAACTGTTGCACCTGGTTGAGAACACTCTTTTGAAGAGATAAGATTCGAACACTTTGTGCGTGTTCTGGGGAAGCAGTTTTGTTATTTTGTACATTAGTCCTTCCAGCCAGACTCGGTCAAATGCTTGTGCAACATCTAAGAATATAGCTGAACAGTATTCCCGGTGCTCAAAAGAGGGTTGCGTTTTGTCTTTGCCTGGCTTGGGAATCATTACTATGACCGCCTTTTTCCACCTTTGGGGATAGTATCCAAGTTTCGTAATAGCGTTGAAGAGATGGCATAAGGTCAGAACCGCACACGGTGGGAGTTCTATGATCATTTTTGGTGCCACCAAGTCATGTCCAGGTGATTTTTGGGACTAAGATCTTTTATGATAGATGCTATCTCACTTTGGCTGAATGTTACTGGATTTATAGGGGGCAAGCTTTTAGTTACTACAGGGAGGACAAATGAGTTGCTAGCAGGATTTGGTTGGAATACTTTCTGAAGGTGATCGGCGAACGCATTGGCTCTATCTTCGTCGCTGCGTATCCAGCTTCCAGAGGGACCTCGCAGTGGAACGACTGTTTCTGCCGGTGGCTGTATGCTTTTGTGTGCTTTCCACAGAGGGTTCCTTTTGCTGGTGGGCGATAGTTGTTTGATATATAGATGCTGTGCGTTGGCTTCCTCAAGCTTAAGTGCCCTGGTTAGTTTACGTGTTGCTATTTTTAGATGTTTTTTAGCCGTTGGGGATCTATGATTCTGCCATTCTCTTCTTAGTCTTCGTTTTTCAAGTACTAGCTGTTCGATTTCACGATTTGTCTTGCTATGAATTGTCATTTTGTGTGTGTCTGGAGGTGTAGAGGCCTTGGCAGCAGCAACAAGTGTTTCCTCTATCGATTTGACCAGGCGATCAACATCCTCGTCGGTGAATACTGTTTGAGTTGGTTCCATGTGGGTACAAACATATTTCGCGTACCTTGCCCAGTTGGTCCTGTTGCCTGTCAGCCTGTAGGGGCGCTCAGTTATATGTGGTCGGTGCCAGAGAGTAAGTAGAACTGGGGAGTGATCAGATGATAGTTCTGCAAGTGACTCGGCCGTAATATTATTTCTTGGAATCTTTCTTGTTATTGCAAAGTCAATGAGATCCGGTAGCTTATTTGGATCTGCTGGCCAGTATGTAGGCCTACCCGGAGTCACATAATCGAGCTTGTTTCGCGGCTTAATGAGCGCGTTGTAAAGTTGTTTGCCCTTTGGGGTCAGAAGACGTGATCCCCAGTGCGTATGCTAGGCATTGTAGTGACCGGCCGCTATGAATCGCTCACCGAGTGAGTTGAAAAATTCCGAGAATTGGTCCTCAGAAACTACAAAGCGAGGTGGGCAGTAGACTGCGGCCAGAGTGACGGGGCCGCTGCTGGATTGCATGCTTAAGGAAGTGGATTGCAGGTAGTCCATTTCGGTTCTGTTATAAAGGTGGTGTTTGATGCGACTTCTGATAAGTATACCAGTGCCCCCATGGGCTTTGCCGTCCGGATGGTTTGTGGCGTAGAATAAGTATCCTGGGATATGGAAGTTGTGCTTGTCTGTTAGATGTGTCTCGGAGAGGAGCATGACGTCAATATTTTTTTTCGAATAAGAACTGGGCAAGTTCATTTTTATGCCGTGAAACGCCATTTGCGTTCCACATAGATATTTGAAGTGGAGACATTATATTGATTTGGATGACAGAAGAAGCTGTATCAGCGTATTTTGGTTTCGCATAAGCTCTTGCATTGTGGTTTGCATGAATGTCATAAACTCTTTTAGGGTTTGCTGGAGTGAGATCATCATCGTTTCAATGCCAGTTGGTATATGCTGCGTTTGTTCGTTCAAGGTAGTTATTTTCTGTTCTTCCCGAGTAGAAGTCGACTTTTGTGTTAGCGGATTCACGTATTTAATTCCCGATTTTAAGGCACTAGCGAAGGAAACGCTAGGACTGGTACGATGTGTAGGGGGGTGCAGTGTAGGACGGGTCCGATTGTGGTGGAGTGTGAGCGATGTGGGTGGTCTGAGCGCGTATTGATTCTCCGCGTTTGTTAAGGCGGTTCTTTAGTTCCTTGTATACTACACAGCCACACCAGTTCGCTGTGTGACTTTGACCGCAGTTTCTGCACATTTTAACAGAGATGTCTTCCTTGTTCTTATGGCAGTTCGCTGTGCTATGAGCTTCACTACAGACTACGCAAATAGATTTCAGCGTACAATACGCCTTAGTGTGGCCATATTCTTGGCAGTTAGTGCACTGCACTGGGCGATTGCGCTTGTGTGGCTCTTCCACTGTGATACGCCGATGCAGTAGGAGCTGTAACTTGTAGATTGGATGAACTTCATTTTTTTCAGTATCTGGCGTTCTGGCTCCAACTCGATTTTGAACATTGGTTGTGGTTCCTTATTTTTGTTTAATATGTTCTTGACCATTTTTGCATTAAAGTTTTTTTCCTTGAGAGCTTCTACGATTTCAGTGGTCGAAACAGTTGCCTCAATCCCTTTGAGAACAACTTGTAGGCCCCTTGCGCTTTTTAGTTGGTATGTATAAAAGTTTTTTCCTGCTTCATCCAAGAATTTGGTTAGTTGACGATGGCTATCCTCGGTTTCAGTTTGAACCTTTGTTTCATTTATGTTCCCTTTTCTTAAGGGTATTACGTAAAATGAGTTTTCTCCTATAAGTGTGGCTATTTTGTTCACTAATGCACTTGAGCTTTTTTCGCGAATGTATATTGGAGGAGGCTTGACCTTCTTAGGTGACTTTGCCGGTTGTATACTTTCATCAGTAGAATTTGCCAGCAGCTCAAATCTGTTGGTGTTTTCTGGCGTTTTGTTGGTGAGCATGTTAGCATTGTCGCGTGTAATTTTTGCTTTGTTTTCTGTTTGTTGACTTTTGTAATTTTGGGGGCTAAGTTTTCTTTTTATTGTTATGTAGCGATCCGTTCCAGTCTGTATGGTGGACCCGGCGTTCTTGTTAACGTTTTGGCTTGCTGATAGCGCAGCAGAACCTTTAAATTGTGTTTTTGTTTTGATCGCTGGCTCAGTAGGAGCAAATGCTTGCGTCGACGAAATTGAGCGAGCTGACGATACCGTTCCAGTTGTTGTTGTGGATGCAGTTGCAGTGGTTGTTGTTGTCACAGTACTAGTCACCGTAGGTAAGCGTAAAGAAATTTCGCAAGTGTTTGGAGATTGGGGGTTTTGTGACAGTATTGAGGGAGAGCAAGAACGCGCTCTTTCGTGAGTTGTTGGCAATGGTAAACTTGTCGGGTTATGGGTGATTGACCGCTCGCTTTCTGCAGGAGTCGTGGAGACGTAAGAGAAGTACGCGTTGTTTCGTTGCAATGAGAGCCGGCGATCGTCTTGCTCGCGTTGTCGCTGAACGCGAGTGTCGTTCTGGCTCATAGTGTAAAACTACTTGCTTATGCTATTTCAAACACAGAATGTGTATTCGAGCGATGGTGCATCGCACAGAGCGTCTCTTTCGCTTTCGATTTATTTGTTTGTATTATATTAATATCTATTCACTTCACTAAAAACAACCGATTTTATCCGGAGCTCGATGAAAACACGTCTTCACACGTCAGCGACCATACGGCTTGGATATATGACGAGATATCTATAGGATATATATCTGAGGAGTCAGGGACCAGCCGTGAAATAAATATGTGTTTAGAGGGGTGAATCACCTATCAGGCTTTGGACATCAGTCAGTACCGTGGGTCTGGACGGTGGTTTACCCTTAGCAGAGGATTTTAAGGGAGTCAACTCTACTCGTGCCAGAGGAATCACCTGAAGGGATACCCTGGATGGCAATTTAGACGAGTTATGCTCGATTATGGAGTCAAATTCAAAAACCGCATTTGTGTTTCCAACTTCTGCTCTTGGAGACATTATCGTATTTTGCAAGGTTAATCCAGCTCAAATGCAATTCCTGTCAACCTAGGTTGAAATACTCGAGTATATCGGCAGTCATTACGGTATCAGAGCAGATAAAAAAAGGTAGAGGATATATCGAAAATAAAGCCTCCAACGAATGTCAAAGAATTGAAGAGCTTCCTTGGTATGACGTTTTGCTATAGGAAGTTTATCCGCGATTATGCCAAAATAAGTAAAAGCAAACCAATCTAAAAAGGTTCCGGTCGAGCTCGACGACGCGGCCTTGCGGACAAGTTGAAATCAATCCTTTCCTCTTCCGAAGTACTTGCTGTTCCGGACTACATCAAGCCATTCCATTTGACTACGGTCGCCTCTAATTACGCTATTGGTGCTGTTCTGTCCAAAGACATGGAGGGAAAGGATCGGCCTAATGTCTACATCTCACGGACCCTGTCTAAGATCGAAGAAACCTATGCCACTATAGAAATGGAGATGCTTGTTATAGTCTGGGCTTTGGATAACCTCAGGTCGTATCTGTACGGCGCTTCATCAGTCAAGGTGTATACCGATCACCAACCCTTGACCTATGCTCTAGAGAGCAGAAATTTCAACGAAAAATTGAAACGTTGGAAGTCTACAATAGAGAAGTACAACTGTGTACTCATCTACAAGCCCGCTAAATCCAACGTCGTTGCTGACGCACTTTCACGAATTATTCCCATGAATCACTATTTTGATTGCGATCGTTCGGATACTGCCTTAGATACTGAGGGAGCCTCCATCGTGCTTAGTACGGATGTAGATGCGACCCACTTACTTTCCCGTTTGGAATCTCCCATTAACGTATGCCGTAACCAACCAGTTTCTGTTCCTGTACGATCGGAATATATGTGCGAAAAACCCCATCGTGGCTTCGAATTCGATTCCTGTAGGGGTTGGCCTTT
This sequence comes from Drosophila vallismaia, assembly GCA_035047325.1. Classification (NCBI taxonomy): domain Eukaryota; kingdom Metazoa; phylum Arthropoda; class Insecta; order Diptera; family Drosophilidae; genus Drosophila; species Drosophila vallismaia. Next base: position 78,371 of record JAWNPU010000079.1, read on the forward strand.
TATCTGATTTACTTGCTATTTTGGAAAAGTACATTAGGCCATCGGTGATCAAAGGGGTTGAAATCCCGGAAACGTATCTGCCATCGTTTCAACGCCTCTGCTTAAAGAATTTTGCTGGGTTCAAAATTCTCATAGCGCAGAGGCTGGTAATAGATTTGTCAGATCCCGAAGAGATCTGCGAAGTTACTGAAAGGGAACATCGTTGAGCTCATAGGGGTCCTAAAGAAGTGCGCTTGCAGCTTCTGGAAAAATACTATTTCCCTCAGATGGCCAGTACCATCCGCAAACAACTTTCATCGTGCGAGTGTTGTAAGCTCTATAAGAACGAAAGACACCCCAATAGACAACTTCTAAAGCCGACACTTGTCCCAAGCTATCCATGTGAAGTTCTTCATCGATATTGCCGCCCTGAAAAAAAAGAGCAACCTTAGCTGTATAGACAAATTCACCAAGTTTGCTAAGCTCTTCCCGCTAGAATCAAAGTCTTTGATTTATTTGCGGGAAAAAACTGGTAGAGCTACTCTATTATTTCACCGTTCCACAGGTACTAATCTCCGACGGTACTGAATTATCTGCGCACGTTGGGTGCGAAGTCAACGGTCAATTTGAAACGCTAAATTCTACCTTCCTCGAGATTTACCAGTATTGAGTAACGAACACAATGGCTTCAAAACTAACAAAGGAGTTCCCATAGCAGTGCACGAGTATAGCAACTCTGTTCACTTGGTGACTAACAGAAAGCCAGCGAATTTATTTTTCGACCGCTCGGCAAGAATTAACTATCCTGATTTGACTAGTTTTACTTAAGGACTCACGTCCTGGAGGAGATTGCTACATAAGAAGGAATAGATTGCTGAATATAGAAATTTTACGGTCAAAACCAAGGCAGACACAATTTTTCATTTACGTAGAAAGATAGACAGACAGTTAGACAGATAAACAGACAGAAAGATAGACAGACAGATAGATAGACAGATAGAGAGACAGATAGACAGACAAATAGACATACAGATAGACAGACAGATAGACAGACAGATAGACAGAGAGATCGATAGAGGAGATAGACAGACAGATAGACAGACAGATAGACAGACCGATATACAGACAGAGAGAAAGACGGATAGACAGACAGATAGACAGACAGATTGACAAACAGATTGACAGATAGATAGACATACAGACAGATAGACAGACAAATATATAGACAGACAGATAGACCGATAAACAGATGGACAGATAAACAGATAGACAGATAGACAGATAGACAGATAGACAGACTGATAGACAGATAAACAGACAGAAAGATAGACAGACAGATAGATAGACAGACAGATAGATAGAAAGATAGAAAGACAGATAGACAGACAGATAGACACAGATATACAGACAGATAGACAGACAGATAGACAGAGAGATCGATAGAGAGATAGACAGACAGTTAGACAGATAGACAGACAGAAAGATAGACAGACAGATAGATAGACAGATAGAAAGACAGATAGACAGACAGATAGACTTACAGATAGACAGACAGATAGACAACAGATAGACAAGAGATCGATAGAGAGATAGACAACAGATAGACAACAGATAGACAACAGATAGACAGACCATAGACAGACAGAGAGAC
>JAWNPU010000081.1:0-55000 GCA_035047325.1 Drosophila vallismaia
CAGACCAGACAGACCAGACCAGACCAGACAGACCAGACCAGACCAGACCAGACCAGACCAGACCAGACCAGACCAGAGCAGACCAGACCAGACCAGACCAGACCAGACCAGACCAGACCAGACCAGACCAGACCAGACCAGACCAGACCAGACCAGACCAGACCAGACCAGACCAGACCAGACAGACCAGACCAGACCAGACCAGACCAGACCAGACCAGACCAGACCAGACCAGACCAGACCAGACCAGACCAGACCAGACCAGACCAGACCAGACCAGACCAGACCAGACCAGACCAGACCAGACAGACCAGACCAGACCAGACCAGACCAGACCAGACCAGACCAGACCAGACCAGACCAGACCAGACCAGACCAGACCAGACCAGACCAGACCAGACCAGACCAGACCAGACCAGACCAGACCAGACCAGACCAGACCAGAACAGACCAGACCAGACCAGACCAGACCAGACCAGACCAGACCAGACGGACAGACCAGACAGACCAGACCAGACCAGACCAGACCAGACCAGACCAGACCAGACCAGACCAGACCAGACCAGACCAGACCAGACCAGACCAGACCAGACCAGACCAGACCAGACCAGACCAGACCAGACCAGACCAGACCAGACCAGACCAGACCAGACCAGACCAGACCAGACCAGACCAGACCAGACCAGACCAGACCAGACCAGACAGACCAGACCAGACCAGACCAGACCAGACCAGACCAGACCAGACCAGACCAGACCAGACCAGACCAGACCAGACCAGACCAGACCAGACCAGACAGACCAGACCAGACCAGACCAGACCAGACCAGACCAGACCAGACCAGACCAGACCAGACCAGACCAGACCAGACCAGACCAGACCAGACCAGACCAGATCAGACCAGACCAGACCAGACCAGACCAGACCAGACCAGACCAGACCAGACCAGACCAGACCAGACCAGACCAGACCAGACCAGACCAGACCAGACAGACAGACCAGACAGACCAGACAGACCAGACCAGACCAGACAGACCAGACAGACCAGACCAGACCAGACCAGACCAGACCAGACCAGACCAGACCAGACCAGACCAGACCAGACCAGACCAGACCAGACCAGGACAGACCAGACCGGACCAGACCAGACCAGACCAGACCAGACCAGACCAGACCAGACCAGACCAGACCAGACCAGACCAGACCGGAGCCAGACCAGACCAGACGGGCCGGGCGCAGGCCAGGCCAGAGCCGGGCCAGGCCGGGCGGCAGGCCGGGCAGCAGGCCAGGCCGGGCCGGGCCAGGCCGGGCCAGAGCCGGGCCGGGCCGGAGCCGGGCCAGGCCGGGCCGGGCCGGGCCGGGCCAGGCCGGGCCGGGCCGGGCCGGGCCGGGCCGGGCCAGGGCAGGCCGGAGCCGGGCCAGGCCGGAAAGAGAAAAGGGGGAGAGGAGGAGGAGGGGCCGGGCCAGGCCAGGGCCGGGCCGGGCCGGGCCAGGCCGGAGCCGGGCCGGGCCAGGCCGGGCCGGGCCGGGCCGGGCCGGGCCGGGCCGGGCCGGGCCGGGCCAGGCCAGGCCGGGCCGGGCCGGGCCGGAAGCCGGGCCAGGCCAGGCCGGGCCGGGCCGGGCCGGGCCGGGCCGGGCCGGGCCGGGCCGGGCCGGGCCGGGCCGGGCCGGGCCGGGCCGGGCCGGAGCCGGGCCAGGCCGGGCCGGGCCGGGCCGGGCCGGGCCGGGCCAGGCCGGGCCGGGCCAGGCCGGGCCGGGCAGGCCAGGCAGGCGGGCCAGGCCAGGCCGGGCCGGGCCGGGCCGGGCCGGGCCAGGCCGGGCCAGGCCGGGCCGGGCCGGAGCCGGGCCGGGCCGGGCCGGGCCAGGCCGGGCCGGGCAGGGCCGGAGCGGAGCCGAGCAGGCCAGGCCGGGCCAGGCCGGGCCGGGCCGGGCCGGGCCGGGCCGGGCCGGGCCAGGCCGGGCCAGGCCGGAGCCGGGCCGGGCCGGGCCGGGCCGGGCCGGGCCGGGCCGGGCGGGCGGGCCGGGCCGGGCCGGGCCGGGCCAGGCCGGGCCGGGCCGGGCCGGGCCGGGCCAGGCCGGAGCGGGCGGGCCGGGCCGGGCCGGGCCGGGCCGGGCCGGGCCGGGCCGGGCCGGGCCGGGCCGGGCCGGGCCGGGCCGGGCCGGGCCGGGCCGGGCCGGGCCGGGCCGGGCCGGGCCGGGCGGGCCGGGCCGGGGCCGGGCCGGGCCGGGCCGGGCCGGGCCGGGCCGGGCGAGCCGGGCCGGGCGAGCGGGCCGGGCGGGCGGGCCGGGCCGGGCCGGGCCGGGCGGAGCGGGCCGGAGCAGACGCGGGCCGGGCCAGGCGGAGCCGGAGCGGGGAGCCGGGCCGAGCCGGAGCCGGAGGGGCGGAGCCAGGCGAGGCCGGGCCAGGCCAGGCCGGGCCGGGCCGGGCCGAGCCGGGCCGGGCCGGAGCCGGGCCAGGCCGGGCGGGCGGGCCAGGCAGGCCGGGCCGGGCGGGCGGGCCGGGCCGGGCCGGGCGGGCGGGCCGGGCGGGCGGGCCGGGCGGGCGGGCCGGGCGGGCCGGGCCGGGCCGGCCGGGCCGGGCGGGCGGGCCGGGCGGGCCGGGCCGGGCCGGGCCGGGCCGGGCCGGGCCAAGACGGGCCGGGCCGGGCCGGGCCGGGCCGGGCCGGGCCGGGCCGGGCGGGCCGGGCGGGCGGGCCGGGCCGGGCGGGCCGGGCCGGGCCGGGCCGGGCCGGGCCAGGCCGGGCGGGCAGGCCGGGCGGGCCAGGCCGGGCCGGGCCAGGCCGGGCCAGGCCGGGCCGGGCGGGCGGGCCGGGCCGGGCCGGGCGAGCGGGCCGGGCGGGCAGGCCGGGCCGGGCCGGGCCGGGCCGGGCCGGGCCGGGCGGGCCGGGCCGGGCCAGGCCGGGCCAGGCCGGAGCCGGGCAGACCGGGCCAGGCCGGGCCAGGCCAGGCCGGGCCGGGCCGGGCCAGGCCGGGCCAGGCCAGGCCAGGCCAGGCCGGGCCGGGCCAGGCCGGGCCGGGCCGGGCCGGGCCGGGCAGGCCGGGCGGGCGGGCGGAGCGGGCCGGGCGGGCGGGCCGGGCGGGCGGGCCGGGCGGGCGGGCCGGGCCAGGCCGGGCCGGGCGGGCGGGCCGGGCCGGGCCGGGCCGGGCCAGGCCGGGCCGGGCGGGCGGGCCGGGCGGGCGGGCCAGGCCGGGCCGGGCCGGGCGGGCCGGGCCGGGCCGGGCCGGGCCGGGCGGGCCGGGCGGCCGGGCCGGGCCGGGCCGGGCCGGGCCGGGCCGGGCCGGGCCAGGCCGGAGCCGGGCCGGGCCGGGCCGGGCCGGGCCGGGCCGGGCCAGGCCGGAGCCGGGCCGGGCCGGGCCGGGCGGGCCGGGCCGGGCCAGGCCGGGCCGGGCCGGGCCGGGCCGGGCCGGGCGGGCCGGGCCGGGCCGGGCCGGGCCAGGCCGGGCCGGGCCGGGCCGGGCCGGGCCGGGCCGGGCCGGGCCGGGCGGGCCGGGCCGGGCCGGGCCGGGCCAGGCCGGGCCGGGCGGGCCGGGCCGGGCCGGGCCGGGCCGGGCCGGGCCGGGCCGGGCGGGCGGGCCGGGCCAGGCCGGGCCGGGCACGGGCCGGGCCGGGCCGGGCCGGGCCGGGCCGGGCGGGCCGGGCCAGGCCGGGCCGGGCCGGGCCGGGCCGGGCCGGGCCGGGCCAGGCCGGGCCGGGCGGCCGGGCCGGGCCAGGCCGGGCCGGGCGGGCGGGCCGGGCCGGGCCAGGCCGGGCCGGGCCGGGCCGGGCCAGGCCGGGCCGGGCCGGGCCGGGCCGGGCCGGGCGGGGCCGGGCCGGGCCGGGCCGGGCCGGGCCGGGCCGGGCCGGGCCGGGCCAGGCCGGGCCGGGCCGGGCCGGGCCGGGCCGGGCCGGGCCGGGCCGGGCCAGGCCGGGACCGGGCCGGGCCGGGCCGGGCCGGGCCGGGCCGGGCCGGGCCAGGCCGGGCCGGGCCGGGCCGGGCCGGGCCGGGCCGGGCCGGGCCGGGCCGGGCCGGGCAGGCCGGGCCGGGCCGGGCCGGGCCGGGCCGGGCCGGGCCGGGCCGGGCCAGGCCGGGCCAGGCGGGCGGGCCGGGCCGGGCCGGGCCGGGCCGGGCCGGGCCGGGCCGGGCCGGGCCGGGCCGGGCCGGGCCGGGCCGGGCCGGGCCGGGCCGGGCCGGGCCGGGCCAGGCGGGCCGGGCCGGGCCGGGCCGGGCCGGGCCGGGCCGGGCCGGGCCGGGCCAGGCCGGGCCGGGCCGGGCCGGGCACGGGCCGGGCCGGGCCGGGCCGGGCCGGGCCGGGCCGGGCCGGGCCGGGCCGGGCGGGCCGGGCCGGGCCGGGCCGGGCCGGGCCGGGCCGGGCCGGGCCGGGCCGGGCCGGGCCGGGCGGGCGGGCCGGGCCGGGCCGGGCCGGGCCGGGCCGGGCCGGGCCGGGCCGGGCCGGGCCGGGCCGGGCCGGGCGGGCGGGCCGGGGCGGGCCGGGCCGGGCCGGGCCGGGCGGGCCGGGCCGGAGCCGGGCGGGCGGGCCGGGCCGGGCCGGGCCGGGCCGGGCCGGGCCGGGCGGCAGGCCAGGCCGGGCCAGGCCGGGCCAGGCAGGCCGGGCCGGGCCGGGCCGGGCCGGGCCGGGCCGGGCGGGCCGGGCCGGGCCAGGCCGGGCGGGCCGGGCCGGGCCAGGCCGGGCCGGGCCGGGCGGGCCGGGCCGGGCCGGGCCGGGCCGGGCGGGCGGGCCGGGCCGGGCCGGGCCGGGCCGGAGCCGGGCCGGGCAGGCGGGGCGGGCCAGGCCAGGCCGGGCCGGGCCAGGCCGGGCAGGCCGGGCCGGGCGGGCGGGCCAGGCGGGCGGGGCAGGCGAGCGGGCCGGGCGGGCGGGCCGGGCCGGGCCAGGCCGGGCCGGGCCGGGCCGGGCGGGCCAGGCCGGAGCGGGCCAGGCCGGGCCAGGCCGGGCGGGCGGGCCGGGCGGCGGGCCGGGCGGGCCGGGCAGGCCGGGCGGGCCGGGCAGGCGGGCCGGGCGGCCGGGCCGGGCGGAGCGGGCCGGGCCGGGCCGGGCCGGGCCGGGCCGGGCCGGGCAGGCGGGCCGGGCAGGCGGGCCGGGCAGGCCAGGCCAGGCGGGCGGGCCAGGCCGGGCCGGGCCGGGCCGGGCCGGGCCGGGCGGGCCGGGCCGGGCAGGCCGGGCCGGGCCGGGCGGGCCGGGGCAGGCCGGGCCGGAGCCGGGCGGGCCGGGCGGGCGGGCCGGGCCGGGCGGGCCGGGCGGGCCGGGCCGGGCCGGGCCGGGCCGGGCCGGGCCGGGCCAGGCCGGGCCAGGCCGGGCAGGCCGGGCCAGGCCGGGCCGGGCCGGGCCGGGCCAGGCCGGGCCGGGCCGGGCCGGGCCGGGCGGGCCGGGCCAGGCCGGGCCGGGCCGGGCCGGGCCGGGCCGGGCCGGGCCGGGCCGGGCGGGCCGGGCGGGCGGGCCGGGCGGCGGGCCGGGCCGGGCGGGCCGGGCCGGGCCGGGCCGGGCGGGCCGGGCCGGGCCGGGCCGGGCCGGGCCGGGCCAGGCCGGGCCGGGCCGGGCCGGGCCAGGCCGGGCCGGGCGGCCGGGCCGGGCCGGGCGGGCCGGGCCGGGCGGGCCGGGCCGGGCCGGGCCGGGCCGGGCCGGGCCGGGCCGGGCCGGGCCGGGCCGGGCCGGGCCGGGCCGGGCCGGGCCGGGCGGGCCGGGCCGGGCCGGGCCGGGCGGGCCGGGCCGGGCGGGCGGGCCGGGCGGGCGGGCCGGGCGGGCGGGCCGGGCAGGCGGGCCGGGCCGGGCGGGCCGGGCCGGGCGGGCCGGGCCGGGCCGGGCCGGGCCGGGCCGGGCCGGGCCGGGCCGGGCCGGGCCGGGCCGGGCCGGGCCGGGCCGGGCCGGGCCGGGCCGGGCCGGGCCGGGCCGGGCCGGGCCGGGCGGGCCGGGCCGGGCGGGCCGGGCCGGGCGGGCCGGGCCGGGCCGGGCCGGGCCGGGCCGGGCCGGGCCGGGCCGGGCCGGGCAGGCAGGCCGGGCCGGGCCGGGCCGGGCGGGCGGGCCGGGCCGGGCAGGCCGGGCCAGGCCGGGCCGGGCCGGGCGGGCCGGGCCAGGCAGGCCGGGCAGCCGGGCCGGGCAGGCGGGCCGGGCCAGGCCGGGCAGGCCGGGCCGGGCCGGGCCGGGCGGGCGGGCCAGGCCAGGCCGGGCCAGGCCAGGCAGGCCGGGCCGGGCCAGGCCGGGCCGGGCGGGCCAGGCGGGCAGGCCAGGCCAGGCCGGGCCGGGCCGGGCCAGGCCGGGCCGGGCCGGGCCGGGCGGGCCAGGCCAGGCCGGGCCAGGCCGGGCGGGCCGGGCCAGGCCGGGCCGGGCCAGGCCGGGCCGGGCCGGGCCGGGCCAGGCCGGGCCGGGCCGGGCCGGGCCGGGCCGGGCCGGGCCAGGCCAGGCCGGGCGGGCCGGGCCGGGCCAGGCCGGGCGGGCGGGCCAGGCCAGGCCAGGCCGGGCCGGGCCGGGCCAGGCCAGGCCAGGCCGGGCCAGGCCAGGCCAGGCCGGGCCAGGCCGGGCCAGGCCGGGCCGGAGCCGGGCCAGGCCAGGCCAGGCCAGGCCAGGCCGGGCCAGGCCGGGCCGGGCCAGGCCAGGCCGGGCCAGGCCGGGCCGGGCCGGGCCGGGCCAGGCCGGGCCGGGCCGGGCCAGGCCGGGCCGGGCGGGCGGGCCGGGCCAGGCCGGGCCGGGCCGGGCCGGGCCGGGCCAGGCCGGAGCCGGGCCGGGCCGGGCCAGGCCAGGCAGGCCGGGCCGGGCCGGGCCGGGCGGGCCGGGCCGGGCCGGGCCGGGCCGGGCCGGGCCGGGCCAGGCCGGGCCGGGCCAGGCCGGGCCGGGCCAGGCCGGGCCGGGCCGGGCCGGGCCGGGCCAGGCCGGGCCAGGCCGGGCCGGGCCGGGCCGGGCCGGGCCGGGCCGGGCCGGGCCGGGCCGGGCCGGGCCGGGCCGGGCCAGGCCGGGCGGGCGGGCCGGGCCGGGCCGGGCCGGGCGGGCCGGGCCAGGCCGGGCCGGGCCGGGCCAGGCCGGGCCGGGCCGGGCCGGGCCGGAGCCGGGCCAGGCCGGGCCGGGCCGGGCCAGGCCGGGCCGGGCGGGCAGGCCGGGCCGGGCCGGGCCAGGCCGGGCCGGGCCGGGCCAGGCCAGGCCGGGCCAGGCCGGGCCGGGCGGGCAGGCCGGGCCGGGCCAGGCCGGGCCAGGCCGGGCCGGGCCAGGCCGGGCCGGGCGGCGGGCCGGGCGGGCAGGCCGGGCCGGGCCGGGCCGGAGCCGGGCCAGGCCAGGCCGGGCCGGAGCCAGGCCGGGCCAGGCCGGGCAGGCGGGCCGGGCCAGGCCGGGCCAGGCCGGGCCAGGCCGGGCCGGGCAGGCCGGGCAGGCCGGGCCGGGCCAGGCCAGGCCGGGCCGGGGCCGGGCCAGGCCAGGCCGGGCCGGGCCGGGCCGGGCCGGGCCGGGCCGGGCCAGGCCGGGCAGGAGCCGGGCCGGGCCGGGCCGGGCCAGGCCGGGCCAGGCCAGGCCGGGCCGGGCCGGGCCGGGCCAGGCCAGGCCGGGCCGGGCCGGGCCGGGCCGGGCCGGGCGGGCAGGCCGGGCCGGGCCGGGCCGGGCCGGGCCGGGCCGGGCCGGGCCGGGCCGGGCCGGGCCGGGCCGGGCCGGGCCGGGCCAGGCCGGGCCGGGCCGGGCCGGGCCGGACCGGGCCGGGCCGGGCCGGGCCGGGCCGGGCCGGGCCGGGCCGGGCCAGGCCGGGCCGGGCCGGGCCGGGCCGGGCCGGGCCGGGCCGGGCCGGGCCGGGCCGGGCCGGGCCGGGCCGGGCCGGGCCGGGCCGGGCCAGGCCGGGCCGGGCCGGGCCGGGCCAGGCCGGGCCGGGCCGGGCGGGCCGGGCCGGGCAGGCCGGGCCGGGCCGGGCGGCAGGCCGGGCAGGCCGGGCCGGGCCGGACCGGAGCCGGGCCAGGCCGGGCCGGGCCGGGCCGGGCCGGGCCGGGCCAGGCCGGGCGGGCAGGCCAGGCGGGCGGGCCGGGCCGGGCCGGGCCAGGCCGGGCCGGGCCAGCCGGGCCGAAGCCGGGCCAGGCCGGGCCGGGCCGGGCCGGGCCAGGCCGGGCGGGCCGGGCAGGCGGGCCGGGCCAGGCCGGGCCGGGCCCGGGCCGGGCCAGGCCGGGCCGGGCCGGGCCAGGCCAGGCCGGGCCAGGCCGGGCCAGGCCAGGCCGGGCCAGGCCAGGCCGGGCCAGGCCGGGCCAGGCCGGGCCAGGCCAGGCCGGGCCGGGCCGGCCAGGCCAGACCGGGCCGGGCCGGGCCGGGCGGCCGGGCCGGGCCAGGCCGGGCCGGGCCAGGCCGGGCCGGGCCGGGCCGGGCCGGGCCGGGCCGGGCCGGGCCAGGCCGGGCCGGGCCGGGCCGGGCCGGGCCGGGCCGGGCCGGGCCGGGCCGGGCCGGGCCAGGCCGGGCCGGGCCAGGCCGGGCCAGGCCAGGCCGGGCCGGGCCAGGCCGGGCAGGCCGGGCCGGGCCGGGCCGGGCCGGGCCGGGCCGGGCCGGGCCGGGCCGGGCCGGGCCGGGCCGGGCCGGGCCGGGCCAGGCCGGGCCGGGCCGGGCCGGGCCGGGCCGGGCCAGGCCAGGCGGGCCGGGCCGGGCCGGGCCAGGCCAGGCGGGCAGGCCGGAGCCGGGCCGGGCCGGGCCGGGCCGGGCCGGGCCAGGCCAGGCCGGGCCGGGCCGGCAGGCCGGGCCGGGCCGGGCCGGGCCGGGCCGGGCCGGGCCGGGCCAGGCCCGGGCCGGGCCAGGCCAGGCCGGAGCCGGACCGGGCCGGGCCAGGCCGGGCCAGGCCGGGCCGGGCCAGGCCGGGCCGGGAGACCGGACCGGGCCGGGCCAGGCCGGGCCAGGCCGGGCCAGGCCGGGCCGGGCCAGGCCAGGCCGGGCCGGGCCGGGCCAGGCCAGGCCGGGCCGGGCCGGGCCGGGCCGGGCCAGGCCGGGCCGGGCCAGGCCAGGCCGGAGCCGGGCCGGGCCGGGCCAGGCCGGGCCAGGCCAGGCCGGGCCGGGCCGGGCCAGGCCAGGCCAGGCCAGGCCGGGCCGGGCCAGGCCAGGCCAGGCCGGAGCCAGGCCGGGCCAGGCCAGGCCCGGGGCCAGGCCAGGCCAGGCCGGGCCAGGCCGGGCCAGGCCGGGCCAGGCCGGGCCGGGCCAGGCCGGGCCGGGCCGGGCCAGGCCGAGCCGGGCCAGGCCGGAGCCGGGCCGGGCCGGGCCAGGCCGGGCCAGGCCGAGCCAGGCCGGGCCAGGCCGGGCCGGGCCAGGCCAGGCCGGGCCGGGCCGGGCCAGGCCGGGCCAGGCCAGGCCGGGCCAGGCCGGACCGGGCCAGGCCAGGCCAGGCCGGGCCAGGCCGGGCCAGGCCAGGCCAGGCCGGGCCAGGCCGGGCCAGGCCGGGCCGGGCCAGGCCGGGCCAGGCCGGGCCAGGCCGGGCCAGGCCAGGCCAGGCCGGGCCAGGCCGGGCCGGGCCAGGCCGGGCCAGGCCGGAGCCGGGCGGCGGGCCAGGCCAGGCCAGGCCGGACCAGGCCAGGCCAGGGGCCGGGCCAGGCCGGGCAGGCCAAGCCAGACCAGGCCAGACCAGGCCAGGCCGGGCCAGGCCGGGCCGGGCACCAGGCCGGGCCAGGCCAGACCCGGGCCGGGCCGGACCGGGCCGGGCCAGGCCGGGCCGGGCCAGGCCGGGCCAGGCCAGGCCGGGCCAGGCCGGGCCAGGCCGGGCCAGGCCGGGCCGGGCCAGGCCGGGCCAGGCCGGGCCGGGCCGGGCCAGACCGGGCAGGCCAGGCCGGGCCGGGCCGGGCCGGGCCAGGCCAGGCCGGGCCGGGCCGGGCCGGGCCGGGCCGGGCCGGGCCAGGCCGGGCCGGGCCAGGCCGGGCCAGGCCGGGCAGGCGGGCCGGGCCAGGCCGGGCCGGGCCAGGCCGGGCCAGGCCGGGCCGGGCCAGGCCGGGCCGGGCCAGGCCGGGCCAGAGCCGGGCCGGGCCGAGGCCGGGCCAGGCCAGGCCGGGCCGGGCCAGGCCGGGCCAGGCCGGGCCGGAGCCGGGCCGGGCCGGGCCGAGCGGGCCGGGCCGGGCCGGGCCAGGCCAGGCCAAGCCGGGCCGGGCCGGGCCAGGCGGGCCGGGCCAGGCCGGGCGGGCCAGGCCAGGCCGGCGGGCCGGCAGGCCGGGCCGGGCCAGGCCGGGCCGGGCCGGGCCGGGCCGGGCCAGGCCGGGCCGGGCCAGGCCAGGCCAGGCCAGGCCAGGCCAGGCCAGGCCAGGCCAGGCCAGACCAGGCCAGACCGGGCCAGGCCAGCCAGGCCGGGCCAGGCCAGGCCGGGCCAGGCCAGGCCAGGCCAGGCCGGGCCAGGCCAGGCCAGGCCGGGCCAGGCCGGGCAGGCCGGGCCAGGCCGGGCAGGCCGGGCCGGGCCAGGCCAGGCCGGCGGAGCCGGGCCGGGCCAGGCCAGGCCAGGCCGGGCCGGGCCGGGCCGGGCCAGGCCAGGCCGGGCCGGGCCAGGCCGGGCCGGGCCAGGCCAGGCCGGGCCAGGCCAGGCCGGGCAGGCCAGGCCAGGCCGGGCAGGCCGGGCCAGGCCGGGCGAGCCAGCCAGGCCGGGCCAGGCCAGGCCAGGCCGGGCGGGCCGGGCCAGGCCAGGCCAGGCCGGAGCCGGGCCAGGCCAGGCCGGGCCAGGCCGGGCCGGGCCGGGCCAGGCCGGGCCAGGCCAGGCCAGGCCGGGCCGGGCCGGGCCGGGCACGGGCCAAGACCAGGCCGGGCCAGGCCGGGCCAGGCCGGGCCAGGCGGGCCGGGCCAGGCCGGGCCGGGCCAGGCCAGGCCGGGCAGGCCAGGCCGGGCCAGGCCGGAGCCGGGCCAGGCCGGGCAGAGCCGGGCCAGGCCGGGCCACGGGCCGGGCCGGGGCCGGGCCGGGAGGCCGGGCCGGGCGGGCCGGGCCGGGCCGGGCCGGGCCGGGCCAGGCCGGGCCGGGCCAGGCCGGGCCGGGCCGGGCCGGGCCGGGCCGGGCCGGGCCGGGCCAGGCCGGGCCGGGCCGGGCCGGGCCAGGCCGGGCCGGGCCAGGCCGGGCCGGCAAGCCGGGGGCGAGCCGGGCCAGGCCGGGCCGGGCCAGGCCGGGCCGGGCCAGGCCGGGCCGGGCCAGGCCGGGCCGGGCCAGACCAGACCAGACCAGACCAGACCAGACCAGACCAGACCAGACCAGACCAGACCAGACCAGACCAGACCAGACCAGACCAGACCAGACCAGACCAGACCAGACCAGACCAGACCAGACCAGACCAGACCAGACCAGACCAGACCAGACCAGACCAGACCAGACCAGACCAGACCAGACCAGACCAGACCAGACCAGACCAGACCAGACCAGACCAGACCAGACCAGACCAGACCAGACCAGACCAGACCAGACCAGACCAGACCAGACCAGACCAGACCAGACCAGACCAGACCAGACCAGACCAGACCAGACCAGACCAGACCAGACCAGACCAGACCAGACCAGACCAGACCAGACCAGACCAGACCAGACCAGACCAGACCAGACCAGACCAGACCAGACCAGACCAGACCAGACCAGACCAGACCAGACCAGACCAGACCAGACCAGACCAGACCAGACCAGACCAGACCAGACCAGACCAGACCAGACCAGACCAGACCAGACCAGACCAGACCAGACCAGACCAGACCAGACCAGACCAGACCAGACCAGACCAGACCAGACCAGACCAGACCAGACCAGACCAGACCAGACCAGACCAGACCAGACCAGACCAGACCAGACCAGACCAGACCAGACCAGACCAGACCAGACCAGACCAGACCAGACCAGACCAGACCAGACCAGACCAGACCAGACCAGACCAGACCAGACCAGACCAGACCAGACCAGACCAGACCAGACCAGACCAGACCAGACCAGACCAGACCAGACCAGACCAGACCAGACCAGACCAGACCAGACCAGACCAGACCAGACCAGACCCGAAGGTCGGCCCGATGGTCGGCCCGATGGTCGGCCCGATGGTCGGCCCAGCGACTACGATGGGTCAAGAATGTTTCGTCAACAACAATTTGAACATCCGTACTTCTCCGGCGCAACCAAATACGACTAAGCAGTGACGAACCGGACCATATAATGTGGGCTAGAAATGTTTTTTTTTTTTTTAATATTAAGCGTTGAAACCATACATTCTAAATAGCATCTTTACAACACATATAAACACAAATCTCAAAGAACCAAACCTCTCATGAGGATTACTAGCAAGTGGTGGAAGGGCTAAACAATTAACGAATCGTCTGGCTGAATCCCAGTCTTTTAAGTCGCCCTAACGGTCTAGTTGGTAGCAGTCTCCTTGCAAGTATACTGCGGTGTCTAGCAAGTCGATCGTTGTATCTGCTGGAATGTCTACGGATCTGTTTTTGCACAGTGTGTAGATTGAGATAACGGTGAAGTGTAGAGCCACGCACGTACCAAGGACAGTTAGTTATCTGCCGCAGGGTTCGGTTCTGCATTACTTGTATCCGCTTGTAGTTTGATTTGGCAGCAATCCCCCAAATTTTCACTCCGTACAGCCAACTTAGAGCTATACAATACGCGTATACTGTTCTTTTGGCTCTAAGCGACAAAGTGCTCCTTTTGTTAATCAACCATCGTAGTTGCTGCATTCTTTGGCCACACCTTTTGGTTATTGTTTTTAGGAGAGGCCCAAAAGTAAGGCGCCTATCTAAAATTATGCCCAGGTATTTAGCTGGAGATGGCTGTTCCAATGTCACACCTTCAAATTGTATTGCTGGAGTATTCGTTACACCCCTTTTAAGTGTAAAACACGGATTTATTATTTTTAAAGGATTGACCTTCATGTTCCACCTTCTACTCCACGCTGGTAGAATTTCAAGGTATCCTTGCAACCCATTTGCAGCTTTAATATGTCATTTGGATCTGTAAAGAACCGCGATGTCATCGGCGTAAGTCGCAATGATAGCCTTTGAGGGGTATTGCACATTCTCGTAAGTAGGTCTGGGTAAGTCAGCACTATATAAAGAATAGAGCAGCGGGCCAAGAACTCTGCCCTGCGGAACTCCAGCTATCATTTGGCAGGAAGCAGAGTAGGTATTCCTGTACCTGACCATAAACTCCCGGCCGTCCAGATATGACCCCAGGAGGCCAAAGTAGGGTGCTGGTAAAAGACTTTTTATTTTGCATAAAAGTCCAACATGCCAGATCCTATCGAATGCTTGCTACATATCGATAAATACTGCATTGCAATACTCAAGGTCATCAAACGCCAGCAGTATATGTTGCACCAGTCTATGAACCTGTTCCACGGTGCCATGACCCTCTCGGAAGACGAACTGATGTTCCGGCAAGATGTTGGTTTGACTTATGACCAAACTGATACGTTTGGCAATAAGCCTCTCCCACACCTTAGAAATTGAGGGCAGCAGACTTATTGGCCGGTATGACTCCGGGTTCTCTTCCGGTTTGCCTGACTTGTAAATCATATGGATAGCTGCCATCTTCCACTGCCTTGGGAAAAACTGCACCCGTAGCATAGCGTTAAAGTTCGAGAATAAGTAAATAATTGCTCGAATTGGTAGAGCTTTAAGTGTCGCATAGAAAATCCTGTCGATGCCAGGAGCCATGTTCTTTGGTAAGGATTTTATGACATCTACTATCTCCTCGACCCTAGCTGGCGTAATGGGTAAAGCCATTTGCAGCGGTGTCTGTAGGCTGTCATTTGTTTCACTGATCTCTTCCGCAGTAGCAATATTGTACGGTGTGAATCGTATTTGCAGATGTTGAGCAAATGAGTTTGCCTGTTCTTCCTCATTCCTAGCAAGATTACCTCCAGGGCATAGGACAGATACCTGCCTAAAGGGATGTCGTTTAAGAGAATTAGTGTATTTCCAGAGTGAATAATTAGCATCCAGAGTATAGTCAACTTTTGCTCAAAAAATTTACTTCTAAGTCGTCTTTTAGCAAGTTTTTTAGCTGATTTGCTGCCCGGTTCCAAAGAAGTCGATCCCATGAGTCTTGAGATCGAATCGCTCGTCTTCGTAGACGTCTTTTTGTTACAATTAGCTCTCTGGCCTCCCTTGTGAGTATGATGCCATATCTAATCGGTTCTGTCGGAGAATCAGGAGGAGTTGAATCAGCAGCTGCTGTGTAGATTTGCTCAGTAAAAGTGTCTACTGCCATTTCAATATCTTCCCCAGAATTAATCGTAGTATTTAATTGAATGGAGCTCTCCAAAAGTTGTTTAAAAGCTGTAATGTTGGTATTCTTGGTAACTAGCCGAGGAGATGGACACGTGGTAACTCCAGCCGTTTGTATCATGACGACTATAGCCAAATGGTCAGCGTCAAGATCCCAATTAGCGCTTATGCTTGTACGAAAGTCCGGTATACCGTGATGCAATGCAAAATCAATGCAGGTGGGCGTAACAATGCAGCCACATTCGTTTTGCGGTAGATTAGAGAAAGCTGGAGATAGAACATATCGTACAGAGATAGAACATATCGCCTCTGATGGCTTTAGCTTTTACGTATCATCTTTGCCACTTCTACTGCTATCTTTCAATATAATATCAAATAAAAATCGTTTTTTTGGAGAAAAAATACTAGCGACGAGGGTGAGTTCAACATGAACAATTGAAATTGCATGTGCATTGCATTCATCACTTTTATTTTAATTCGTCAAAAAGTTTTTTTTTATATAAATAGTTTTTATAATCGGTAATCGTAAAGTTCAATGTGCAAAAGGATGTAGCAAAGAAAATAAAGTTTCCTACACAATAAAGAACCGGTTATCATATAGCCGTAAAACTCAAAAATAGACATCCTTTCTGGTTTTTTGCTACTCTAAAATACAAAAAATTTAAATATTTTTAAGATCTGCCTTACACAGAAAATTTTGAACAGAAATTGTAAATTATAAAAAATAATCAATATGCTGAACCCAACAACATAGGTGGGCCAATACAGAAATTAGGAAAACGAATTTGAAGTCAACTTTATATAGCATTAAGCCACTAAAATTCAAAGCTATTTCGAATTATTCGAAAAATAAAAAAAATGGAACAACATGTTTTCCAATTCATTTTTAAACCCCATTTTTTTACCCGAAACTCGTAGAGTTGTTAAAAAAAGTTAAAAATACTGTCGTTAAATGAAACAAAAACAAACGGCCATGATCTGTGTTGGCTAGGCTAGTTTTTAAGATTTCTTATATCGTCTTTCTGTAAAATTACTTTTTAGCCTTTAAAAAAAGGCTAAAAAACTAAAGCTAAGATGTAGCTTTCTGATTATTCTGGTGACACGAGGCCGATCTGCTATTAGTTATATAGAGTGCGGATAAAGAGTTAAAGCGGAGTTATACAGAGTGCGGATAAAGATCCGTATCCGTATCCGTGGCCAGGTAGCCACTGTTCCTGGCCATCACCTGGTCTTTATCCGCACTCTGTACAACTCCGCTTTTACTGAAGCGATCTTAAGGTGACTGGCTGTTTCAGGCAGAACCTTGCCGAAAGCTTACTCTTAGCAGGAAATGTAATACCTAAATCAAATTGAAAATACTTTAAATAAAATTACTTGGGAATTATAGTGCCAAAACTGTTTTCCAAAAAAATAACAAATATTTTGCATTAAAACTCGTAAACTATTTAATTTTTGGCAATTAAAAAAATAGATATTACTCACATGAGTCTGTTTTCTGTTTGAAGTTTTTTTCTTCGTTTTCGGGATCTAACTCTGTGTGGCGCTACCTTGCACTTTTCTGCTATCGGAAACTGTTCGGACTGAATCTCAATTCAGTATTCAGCGTCTAGCATATCTGAATTCTTATCTTGATCCCCAGTTATTGTTCTTCCAATTTTTTAAATTTGATGCGCAAACAATTTTTACTACTTTAAAAGAGTAGGTTAACTGCAGCGGTATCGGCCGCAATGAAGATACAGTATTTGATCTTGAGACTGCAGTATATCAGCATATTTCTGTACCCGCCAATGTGACGAAGGACTTGCTGCGGAGGGGCACAGGCAACATTTGGTGCACATGAGTAGTTCCGAAATTATAGCGGCAAGTATACCTGGATGTTTCCTGTATAAGCTTGTGATAAGTACTCCGGGCTCTGACAACTTCAAAAATCTCGTCTCACAATCAGTTTTAAAATGCAGGTTTAGATTAACGCTATTTTAGCTACAGTCAGTGATGTTAGTAAGGTAACTATAAATAATAAAATTGATGCGATATATAATAATCAAATACATAAAATAGTTAATTGAAATTAAATTTAACTTATTTTACGTTTTTCTTGTCAAAACAGATGTTTTGAATCATTTCATGTTGACAATAATGACGCACAGGGGGCTTTGAGAAAAGGTTTCACAAAATTTTGCGTAGTAATAAAAAATAAATAAATTTTATAATTATAATTAGTTTAAATGGTTGACAATGTAAATTTTTCCAAAAAACACCGACCGGATATCACACCTCAAAGAAGGCATAAAATTAACGGGTGAAGGGTAGATAGTTGCTATTTCTTCGTGGCACGCGTCGCTATTAGTCATCCGCAGCCCGATGGTTGGCCCAGCGACTAAGATGGGTCAAGAATGTTTCGTCAACAACAATTTGAACATCCGTACTTCTCCGGCGCAACCAAATACGACTAAGCAGTGACGAACCGGACCATATAATGTGGGCTAGAAATGTTTTTTTTTTTTTTAATATTAAGCGTTGAAACCATACATTCTAAATAGCATCTTAACAACACATATAAACACAAATCTCAAAGAACCAAACCTCTCATGAGGATTACTAGCAGGTGGTGGGAGGGCTAAACAATTAACGAATCGTCTGACTGAATCCCAGTCTTTTAAGTCGCCCTAACGGCCTAGCTGGTAGCAGTCTCCTTGCAAGTATACTGCGGTGTCTAGCAAGTCGATCGTTGTATCTGCTGGAATGTCTACGGATCTGTTTTTGCACAGTGTGTAGATTGAGATAACGGTGAAGTGTAGAGCCACGCACGTACCAAGGACAGTTAGTTATCTGCCGCAGGGTTCGGTTCTGCATTACTTGTATCCGCTTGTAGTTTGATTTGGCAGCAATCCCCCAAATTTTCACTCCGTACAGCCAACTTAGAGCTATACAAAACGCGTATACTGTTCTTTTGGCTCTAAGCGACAAAGTGCTCCTTTTGTTAATCAACCATCGTAGTTGCTGCATTCTTTGGCCACACCTTTTGGTTATTGTTTTTAGGAGAGGCCCAAAAGTAAGGCGCCTATCTAAAATTATGCCCAGGTATTTAGCTGGAGATGGCTGTTCCAATGTCACACCTTCAAATTGTATTGCTGGAGTATTCGTTACACCCCTTTTAAGTGTAAAACACGGATTTATTATTTTTAAAGGATTGACCTTCATGTTCCACCTTCTACTCCACGCTGGTAGAATTTCAAGGTATCCTTGCAACCCATTTGCAGCTTTAATATGTCATTTGGATCTGTAAAGAACCGCGATGTCATCGGCGTAAGTCGCAATGATAGCCTTTGAGGGGTATTGCACATTCTCGTAAGTAGGTCTGGGTAAGTCAGCACTATATAAAGAATAGAGCAGCGGGCCAAGAACTCTGCCCTGCGGAACTCCAGCTATCATTTGGCAGGGAGCAGAGTAGGTATTCCTGTACCTGACCATAAACTCCCGGCCGTCCAGATATGACCCCAGGAGGCCAAAGTAGGGTGCTGGTAAAAGACTTTTTATTTTGCATAAAAGTCCAACATGCCAGATCCTATCGAATGCTTGCTACATATCGATAAATACTGCATTGCAATACTCAAGGTCATCAAACGCCAGCAGTATATGTTGCACCAGTCTATGAACCTGTTCCACGGTGCCATGACCCTCTCGGAAGACGAACTGATGTTCCGGCAAGATGTTGGTTTGACTTATGACCAAACTGATACGTTTGGCAATAAGCCTCTCCCACACCTTAGAAATTGAGGGAAGCAGACTTATTGGCCGGTATGACTCCGGGTTCTCTTCCGGTTTGCCTGGCTTGTAAATCATATGGATAGCTGCCATCTTCCACTGCCTTGGGAAAAACTGCACCCGTAGCATAGCGTTAAAGTTCAAGCATAAGTAAATAATTGCTCGAATTGGTAGAGCTTTAAGTGTCGCATAGAAAATCCTGTCGATGCCAGGAGCCATGTTCTTTGGTAAGGATTTTATGACATCTACTATCTCCTCGACCCTAGCTGGCGTAATGGGTAAAGCCATTTGCAGCGGTGTCTGTAGGCTGTCATTTGTTTCACTGACCTCTTCCGCAGTAGTAATATTGTACGGTGTGAATCGTATTTGCAGATGTTGAGCAAATGAGTTTGCCTGTTCTTCCTCATTCCTAGCAAGATTACCTCCAGGGCATAGGACAGATACCTGCCTAAAGGGATGTCGTTTAAGAGAATTAGTGTATTTCCAGAGTGAATAATTAGCATCCAGAGTATAGTCAACTTTTGCTCAAAAAATTCACTTCTAAGTCGTCTTTTAGCAAGTTTTTTAGCTGATTTGCTGCCCGGTTCCAAAGAAGTCGATCCCATGAGTCTTGAGATCGAATCGCTCGTCTTCGTAGACGTCTTTTTGTTACAATTAGCTCTCTGGCCTCCCTTGTGAGTATGATGCCATATCTAATCGGTTCTGTCGGAGAATCAGGAGGAGTTGAATCAGCAGCTGCTGTGTAGATTTGCTCAGTAAAAGTGTCTACTGCCATTTCAATATCTTCCCCAGAATTAATCGTAGTATTTAATTGAATGGAGCTCTCCAAAAGTTGTTTAAAAGCTGTAATGTTGGTATTCTTGGTAACTAGCCGAGGAGATGGACACGTGGTAACTCCAGCCGTTTGTATCATGACGACTATAGCCAAATGGTCAGCGTCAAGATCCCAATTAGCGCTTATGCTTGTACGAAAGTCCGGTATACCGTGATGCAATGCAAAATCAATGCAGGTGGGCGTAACAATGCAGCCACATTCGTTTTGCGGTAGATTAGAGAAAGCTGGAGATAGAACATATCGTACAGGAAACTCTATCGCCGCCTCTTATGGCTTTAGTTTTTACGTATCATCTTTGCCACTTCTACTGCTATCTTTCAATATAATATCAAATAAAAATCGTTTTTTGGAGAAAAAATACTAGCGACGAGGGTGAGTTCAACATGAACAATTGAAATTGCATGTGCATTGCATTCATCACTTTTATTTTAATTCGTCAAAAAGTTTTTTTTTATATAAATAGTTTTTATAATCGGTAATCGTAAAGTTCAATGTGCAAAAGGATGTAGCAAAGAAAATAAAGTTTCCTACACAATAAAGAACCGGTTATCATATAGCCGTAAAACTCAAAAATAGACATCCTTTCTGGTTTTTTGCTACTCTAAAATACAAAAAATTTAAATATTTTTAAGATCTGCCTTACACAGAAAATTTTGAACAGAAATTGTAAATTATAAAAAATAATCAATATGCTGAACCCAACAACATAGGTGGGCCAATACAGAAATTAGGAAAACGAATTTGAAGTCAACTTTATATAGCATTAAGCCACTAAAATTCAAAGCTATTTCGAATTATTCGAAAAATAAAAAAATGGAACAACATGTTTTCCAATTCATTTTTAAACCCCATTTTTTTACCCGAAACTCGTAGAGTTGTTAAAAAAAGTTAAAGAAAGAAAAGTTAAAGATCCGTATCCATATCCGTGGCCAGGTAGCCACTGTTCCTGGCCATCACCTGGTCCTTATCCGCACTCTGTATAACTCCGCTTATACTGAAGCGATCTTAAGGTGACTGGCTGTTTCAGGCAGAACCTTGCCGAAAGCTTACTCTTAGCAGGAAATGTAATACCTAAATCAAATTGAAAATACTTTAAATAAAATTACTTTGGAATTATAGTGCCAAAACTGTTTTCCAAAAAAATAACAAATATTTTGCATTAAAACTCGTAAAATATTTAATTTTTGGCAATTAATAAAATAGATATTGCTCACATGAGTCTGTTTTCTGTTTGAAGTTTTTTCCCTCGTTTTCGGGATCTAACTCTGTGTGGCGCTACCTTGCACTTTTCTGCTATCGGAAACTGTTCGGACTGAATCTCAATTCAGTATTCAGCGCCTAGCATATCTGAATTCTTATCTTGATCCCCAGTTATTGTTCTTCCAATTTTTTAAATTTGATGCGCAAACAATTTTTACTACTTTAAAAGAGTAGGTTAACTGCAGCGGTATCGGCCGCAATGAAGATACAGTATTTGATCTTGAGACTGCAGTATATCAGCATATTTCTGTACCCGCCAATGTGACGAAGGACTTGCTGCGGAGGGGCACAGGCAACATTTGGTGCACATGAGTAGTTCCGAAATTATAGCGGCAAGTATACCTGGATATTTCCTGTATAAGGTTGTGATAAGTACTCCGGGCTCTGACAACTTCAAAAATCTCGACTCACAATCAATTTTAAAATGCAGGTTTAGATTAACGCTATTAAAGCTACAGTCAGTGATGTTAGTAAGGTAACTATAAATAATAAAATTGATGCGATATATAATAATCAAATACATAAAATAGTTAATTGAAATTAAATTTAACTTATTTTACGTTTTTCTTGTCAAAACAGATGTTTTGAATCATTTCATGTTGACAATAATGACGCACAGGGGGCTTTGAGAAAAGGTTTCACAAAATTTTGCGTAGTAATAAAAAATAAATAAATTTTATAATTATAATTAGTTTAAATGGTTGACAATGTAAATTTTTCCAAAAAACACCGACAGGATATCACACCTCAAAGAAGGCATAAAATTAACGGGTGAAGGGTAGATAGTTGCTATTTCTTCGTGGCAGGCGTCGCTATTAGCCATCCGCAGCCCGATGGTTGGCCCAGCGACTAATATGGGTCAAGAATGTTTCGTCAACAACAATTTGAACATCCGTACTTCTCCGGCGCAACCAAATACGACTAAGCAGTGACGAACCGGACCATATAATGTGGGCTAGAAATGTTTTTTTTTTTTTAATATTAAGCGTTGAAACCATACATTCTAAATAGCATCTTAACAACACATATAAACACAAATCTCAAAGAACCAAACCTCTCAAGAGGATTACTAGCAGGTGGTGGGAGGGCTAAACAATTAACGAATCGTCTGGCTGAATCCCAGTCTTTTAAGTCGCCCTAACGGCCTAGCTGGTAGCAGTCTCCTTGCAAGTATACTGCGGTGTCTAGCAAGTCGATCGTTGTATCTGCTGGAATGTCTACGGATCTGTTTTTGCACAGTGTGTAGATTGAGATCACGGTGAAGTGTAGAGCCATGCACGTACCAAGGACAGTTAGTTATCTGCCGCAGGGTTCGGTTCTGCATTACTTGTATCCGCTTGTAGTTTGATTTGGCAGCAATCCCCCAGATTTTCACTCCGTACAGCCAACTTAGAGCTATACAATACGCGTATACTGTTCTTTTGGCTCTAAGCGACAAAGTGCTCCTTTTGTTAATCAACCATCGTAGTTGCTGCATTCTTTGGCCACACCTTTTGGTTATTGTTTTTAGGAGAGGCCCAAAAGTAAGGCGCCTATCTAAAATTATGCCCAGGTATTTAGCTGGAGATGGCTGTTCCAATGTCACACCTTCAAATTGTATTGCTGGAGTATTCGTTACACCCCTTTTAAGTGTAAAACACGGATTTATTATTTTTAAAGGATTGACATTCATGTTCCACCTTCTACTCCACGCTGATTGAATTTCAAGGTATCCTTGGAACCCATTTGCAGCTTTAATATGTCATTTGGATCTGTAAAGAACCGCGATGTCATCGGCGTAAGTCGCAATGATAGCCTTTGAGGGGTATTGCATATTCTCGTAAGTAGGTCTGGGTAAGTCAGCACTATATAAAGAATAGAGCAGCGGGCCAAGAACGTTGCCCTGCGGAACTCCAGCTATCATTTGGCAGGGAGCAGAGTATGTATTCCTGTACCTGACCATAAACTCCCGTCCGTCCAGATATGACCGCAGGAGGCCAAAGTAGGGTGCTGGTAACAGACTTTTTATTTTGCATAAAAGTCCAACATGCCAGATCCTATCGAATGCTTGCTGCATATCGATAAATACTGCATTGCAATACTCAAGGTCATCAAACGCCAGCAGTATATGTTGCACCAGTCTATGAACCTGTTCCACGGTGCCATGACCCTCTCGGAAGACGAACTGATGTTCCGGCAAGATGTTGGTTTGACTTATGACCAAACTGATACGTTTGGCAATAAGCCTCTCCCACACCTTAGAAATTGAGGGCAGCAGACTTATTGGCCGGTATGACTCCGGGTTCTCTTCCGGTTTGCCTGGCTTGTAAATCATATGGATAGCTGCCATCTTCCACTGCCTTGGGAAAAACTGCACCCGTAGCATAGCGTTAAAGTTCAAGCATAAGTAAATAATTGCTCGAATTGGTAGAGCTTTAAGTGTCGCATAGAAAATCCTGTCGATGCCAGGAGCCATGTTCTTTGGTAAGGATTTTATGACATCTACTATCTCCTCGACCCTAGCTGGCGTAATGGGTAAAGCCATTTGCAGCGGTGTCTGTAGGCTGTCATTTGTTTCACTGACCTCTTCCGCAGTAGTAATATTGTACGGTGTGAATCGTATTTGCAGATGTTGAGCAAATGAGTTTGCCTGTTCTTCCTCATTGCTAGCAAGATTACCTCCAGGGCATAGGACAGATACCTGCCTAAAGGGATGTCGTTTATTTATTAGTGCATTTCCAGAGTGAATAATTAGCATCCAGAGTATAGTCAACTTTTGCTCAAAAAATTCACTTCTAAGTCGTCTTTTAGCAAGTTTTTTAGCTGATTTGCTGCCCGGTTCCAAAGAAGTCGATCCCATGAGTCTTGAGATCGAATCGCTCGTCTTCGTAGACGTCTTTTTGTTACAATTAGCTCTCTGGCCTCCCTTGTGAGTATGATGCCATATCTAATCGGTTCTGTCGGAGAATCAGGAGGAGTTGAATCAGCAGCTGCTGTGTAGATTTGCTCAGTAAAAGTGTCTACTGCCATTTCAATATCTTCCCCATTTAACTAAAGCTAAGATGTAGCTTTCTGATTATTCTGGTGACACGAGGCCGATCTGCTATTAGTTATATAGAGTGCGGATAAAGAGTTAAAGCGGAGTTATACAGAGTGCGGATAAAGATCCGTATCCGTATCCGTGGCCAGGTAGCCACTGTTCCTGGCCATCACCTGGTCTTTATCCGCACTCTGTATAACTCCGCTTTTACTGAAGCGATCTTAAGGTGACTGGCTGTTTCAGGCAGAACCTTACCGAAAGCTTACTCTTAGCAGGAAATGTAATACCTAATCAAATTGAAAATACTTAAAATAAAATTACTTGGGAATTATAGTGCCAAAACTGTTTTCCAAAAAAATAACAAATATTTTGCATTAAAACTCGTAAAATATTTAATTTTTGGCAATTAATAAAATAGATATTACTCACATGAGTCTGTTTTCTGTTTGAAGTTTTTTCCTTCGTTTTCGGGATCTAACTCTGTGTGGCGCTACCTTGCACTTTTCTGCTATCGAAACTGTTCGGACTGAATCTCAATTCAGTATTCAGCGCCTAGCATATCTGAATTCTTATCTTGATCCCCAGTTATTGTTCTTCCAATTTTTTAAATTTGATGCGCAAACAATTTTTACTACTTTAAAAGAGTAGGTTAACTGCAGCGGTATCGGCCGCAATGAAGATACAGTATTTGATCTTGAGACTGCAGTATATCAGCATATTTCTGTACCCGCCAATGTGACGAAGGACTTGCTGCGGAGGGGCACAGGCAACATTTGGTGCACATGAGTAGTTCCGAAATTATAGCGGCAAGTATACCTGGATATTTCCTGTATAAGGTTGTGATAAGTACTCCGGGCTCTGACAACTTCAAAAATCTCGTCTCACAATCAGTTTTAAAATGCAGGTTTAGATTAACGCTATTATAGCTACAGTCAGTGATGTTAGTAAGGTAACTATAAATAATAAAATTGATGCGATATATAATAATCAAATACATAAAATAGTTAATTGAAATTAAATTTAACTTATTTTCCGTTTTTCTTGTCAAAACAGATGTTTTGAATCATTTCATGTTGACAATAATGACGCACAGGGGGCTTTGAGAAAAGGTTTCACAAAATTTTGCGTAGTAATAAAAAATAAATAAATTTTATAATTATAATTAGTTTAAATGGTTGACAATGTAAATTTTTCCAAAAAACACCGACAGGATATCACACCTCAAAGAAGGCATAAAATTAACGGGTGAAGGGTAGATAGTTGCTATTTCTTCGTGACAGGCGTCGCTATTAGCCATCCGCAGCCCGATGGTTGGCCCAGCGACTAATATGGGTCAAGAATGTTTCGTCAACAACAATTTGAACATCCGTACTTCTCCGGCGCAACCAAATACGACTAAGCAGTGACGAACCGGACCATATAATGTGGGCTAGAAATGTTTTTTTTTTTTTTAATATTAAGCGTTGAAACCATACATTCTAAATAGCATCTTAACAACACATATAAACACAAATCTCAAAGAACCAAACCTCTCAAGAGGATTACTAGCAGGTGGTGGGAGGGCTAAACAATTAACGAATCGTCTGGCTGAATCCCAGTCTTTTAAGTCGCCCTAACGGCCTAGCTGGTAGCAGTCTCCTTGCAAGTATACTGCGGTGTCTAGCAAGTCGATCGTTGTATCTGCTGGAATGTCTACGGATCTGTTTTTGCACAGTGTGTAGATTGAGATCACGGTGAAGTGTAGAGCCATGCACGTACCAAGGACAGTTAGTTATCTGCCGCAGGGTTCGGTTCTGCATTACTTGTATCCGCTTGTAGTTTGATTTGGCAGCAATCCCCCAGATTTTCACTCCGTACAGCCAACTTAGAGCTATACAATACGCGTATACTGTTCTTTTGGCTCTAAGCGACAAAGTGCTCCTTTTGTTAATCAACCATCGTAGTTGCTGCATTCTTTGGCCACACCTTTTGGTTATTGTTTTTAGGAGAGGACCAAAAGTAAGGCGCTTATCTAAAATTATGCCCAGGTATTTAGCTAGAGATGGCTGTTCCAATGTCACACCTTTAAATTGTATTGCTGGAGTATTCGTTACAACCCTTTTAAGTGTAAAACACGGATTTATTATTTTTAAAGGATTGACCTTCATGTTCGACCTTCTACTCCACGCTGATAGAATTTCAAGGTATCCTTGCAACCCAGTTGCAGCTTTAATATGTCATTTGGATCTGTAAAGAACCGCGATGTCATCGGCGTAAGTCGCAATGATAGCCTTTGAGGGGCATTGCATATTCTAGTAAGTAGGTCTGGGTAAGTCAGCACTATATAAAGTATAGAGCAGCGGGCCAAGAACGTTGCCCTGCGGAACTCCAGCTATCATTTGGCAGGGAGCAGAGTAGGTATTCCTGTACCTGACCATAAACTCCCGTCCATCCAGATATGACCGCAGGAGGCCAAAGTAAGTAAAAGTCCAACATTCCAGATCCTATCGAATGCTTGCTGCATATCGATAAATACTGCATTGCAATACTCAAGGTCATCAAACGCCAGCAGTATATGTTGCACCAGTCTATGAACCTGTTCCACGGTGCCATGACCCTCTCGGAAGACGAACTGATGTTCCGGCAAGATGTTGGTTTGACTTATGACCAAACTGATACGTTTGGCAATAAGCCTCTCCCACACCTTTGAAATTGAGGGCAGCAGACTTATTGGCCGGTATGACTCCGGGTTCTCTTCCGGTTTGCCTGGCTTGTAAATCATATGGATAGCTGCCATCTTCCACTGCCTTGGGAAAAACTGCACCCGTAGCATAGCGTTAAAGTTCGAGCATAAGTAAATAATTGCTCGAATTGGTAGAGCTTTAAGTGTCGCATAGAAAATCCTGTCGATGCCAGGAGCCATGTTCTTTGGTAAGGATTTTATGACATCTACTATTTCCTCGACCCTAGCTGGCGCAATGGGTAAAGCCATTTGCAGCGGTGTCTGTAGGCTGTCATTTGTTTCACTGACCTCTTCCGCAGTAGCAATATTGTACGGTGTGAATCGTATTTGCAGATGTTGAGCAAATGCGTTTGCCTGTTCTTCCTCATTCCTAGCAAGATTACCTCCAGGGCATAGGACAGGTACCTGCCTAAAGGGATGTCGTTTAAGAGAATTAGTGCATTTCCAGAGTGAATAATTAGCATCCACAGTATAGTCAACTTTTGCTCAAAAAATTCACTTCTAAGTCGTCTTTTAGCAAGTTTTTTAGCTGATTTGCTGCCCGGTTCCAAAGAAGTCGATCCCATGAGTCTTGAGATCGAATCGCTCGTCTTCGTAGACGTCTTTTTGTTACAATTAGCTCTCTGGCCTCCCTTGTGAGTATGATGCCATATCTAATCGGTTCTGTCGGAGAATCAGGAGGAGTTGAATCAGCAGCTGCTGTGTAGATTTGCTCAGTAAAAGTGTCTACTGCCATTTCAATATCTTCCCCATTTAACTAAAGCTAAGATGTAGCTTTCTGATTATTCTGGTGACACGAGGCCGATCTGCTATTAGTTATATAGAGTGCGGATAAAGAGTTAAAGCGGAGTTATACAGAGTGCGGATAAAGATCCGTATCCGTATCCGTGGCCAGGTAGCCACTGTTCCTGGCCATCACCTGGTCTTTATCCGCACTCTGTATAACTCCGCTTTTACTGAAGCGATCTTAAGGTGACTGGCTGTTTCAGGCAGAACCTTGCCGAAAGCTTACTCTTAGCAGGAAATGTAATACCTAAATCAAATTGAAAATACTTAAAATAAAATTACTTGGGAATTATAGTGCCAAAACTGTTTTCCAAAAAAATAACAAATATTTTGCATTAAAACTCGTAAAATATTTAATTTTTGGCAATTAATAAAATAGATATTACTCACATGAGTCTGTTTTCTGTTTGAAGTTTTTTCCTTCGTTTTCGGGATCTAACTCTGTGTGGCGCTACCTTGCACTTTTCTGCTATCGAAACTGTTCGGACTGAATCTCAATTCAGTATTCAGCGCCTAGCATATCTGAATTCTTATCTTGATCCCCAGTTATTGTTCTTCCAATTTTTTAAATTTGATGCGCAAACAATTTTTACTACTTTAAAAGAGTAGGTTAACTGCAGCGGTATCGGCCGCAATGAAGATACAGTATTTGATCTTGAGACTGCAGTATATCAGCATATTTCTGTACCCGCCAATGTGACGAAGGACTTGCTGCGGAGGGGCACAGGCAACATTTGGTGCACATGAGTAGTTCCGAAATTATAGCGGCAAGTATACCTGGATATTTCCTGTATAAGGTTGTGATAAGTACTCCGGGCTCTGACAACTTCAAAAATCTCGTCTCACAATCAGTTTTAAAATGCAGGTTTAGATTAACGCTATTATAGCTACAGTCAGTGATGTTAGTAAGGTAACTATAAATAATAAAATTGATGCGATATATAATAATCAAATACATAAAATAGTTAATTGAAATTAAATTTAACTTATTTTCCGTTTTTCTTGTCAAAACAGATGTTTTGAATCATTTCATGTTGACAATAATGACGCACAGGGGGCTTTGAGAAAAGGTTTCACAAAATTTTGCGTAGTAATAAAAAATAAATAAATTTTATAATTATAATTAGTTTAAATGGTTGACAATGTAAATTTTTCCAAAAAACACCGACAGGATATCACACCTCAAAGAAGGCATAAAATTAACGGGTGAAGGGTAGATAGTTGCTATTTCTTCGTGGCAGGCGTCGCTATTAGCCATCCGCAGCCCGATGGTTGGCCCAGCGACTAATATGGGTCAAGAATGTTTCGTCAACAACAATTTGAACATCCGTACTTCTCCGGCGCAACCAAATACGACTAAGCAGTGACGAACCGGACCATATAATGTGGGCTAGAAATGTTTTTTTTTTTAATATTAAGCGTTGAAACCATACATTCTAAATAGCATCTTAACAACACATATAAACACAAATCTCAAAGAACCAAACCTCTCAAGAGGATTACTAGCAGGTGGTGGGAGGGCTAAACAATTAACGAATCGTCTGGCTGAATCCCAGTCTTTTAAGTCGCCCTAACGGCCTAGCTGGTAGCAGTCTCCTTGCAAGTATACTGCGGTGTCTAGCAAGTCGATCGTTGTATCTGCTGGAATGTCTACGGATCTGTTTTTGCACAGTGTGTAGATTGAGATCACGGTGAAGTGTAGAGCCATGCACGTACCAAGGACAGTTAGTTATCTGCCGCAGGGTTGGTTCTGCATTACTTGTATCCGCTTGTAGTTTGATTTGGCAGCAATCCCCCAGATTTTCACTCCGTACAGCCAACTTAGAGCTATACAATACGCGTATACTGTTCTTTTGGCTCTAAGCGACAAAGTGCTCCTTTTGTTAATCAACCATCGTAGTTGCTGCATTCTTTGGCCACACCTTTTGGTTATTGTTTTTAGGAGAGGACCAAAAGTAAGGCGCTTATCTAAAATTATGCCCAGGTATTTAGCTAGAGATGGCTGTTCCAATGTCACACCTTTAAATTGTATTGCTGGAGTATTCGTTACAACCCTTTTAAGTGTAAAACACGGATTTATTATTTTTAAAGGATTGACCTTCATGTTCGACCTTCTACTCCACGCTGATAGAATTTCAAGGTATCCTTGCAACCCAGTTGCAGCTTTAATATGTCATTTGGATCTGTAAAGAACCGCGATGTCATCGGCGTAAGTCGCAATGATAGCCTTTGAGGGGTATTGCATATTCTAGTAAGTAGGTCTGGGTAAGTCAGCACTATATAAAGTATAGAGCAGCGGGCCAAGAACGTTGCCCTGCGGAACTCCAGCTATCATTTGGCAGGGAGCAGAGTAGGTATTCCTGTACCTGACCATAAACTCCCGTCCATCCAGATATGACCGCAGGAGGCCAAAGTAAGTAAAAGTCCAACATTCCAGATCCTATCGAATGCTTGCTGCATATCGATAAATACTGCATTGCAATACTCAAGGTCATCAAACGCCAGCAGTATATGTTGCACCAGTCTATGAACCTGTTCCACGGTGCCATGACCCTCTCGGAAGACGAACTGATGTTCCGGCAAGATGTTGGTTTGACTTATGACCAAACTGATACGTTTGGCAATAAGCCTCTCCCACACCTTTGAAATTGAGGGCAGCAGACTTATTGGCCGGTATGACTCCGGGTTCTCTTCCGGTTTGCCTGGCTTGTAAATCATATGGATAGCTGCCATCTTCCACTGCCTTGGGAAAAACTGCACCCGTAGCATAGCGTTAAAGTTCGAGCATAAGTAAATAATTGCTCGAATTGGTAGAGCTTTAAGTGTCGCATAGAAAATCCTGTCGATGCCAGGAGCCATGTTCTTTGGTAAGGATTTTATGACATCTACTATTTCCTCGACCCTAGCTGGCGCAATGGGTAAAGCCATTTGCAGCGGTGTCTGTAGGCTGTCATTTGTTTCACTGACCTCTTCCGCAGTAGCAATATTGTACGGTGTGAATCGTATTTGCAGATGTTGAGCAAATGCGTTTGCCTGTTCTTCCTCATTCCTAGCAAGATTACCTCCAGGGCATAGGACAGGTACCTGCCTAAAGGGATGTCGTTTAAGAGAATTAGTGCATTTCCAGAGTGAATAATTAGCATCCACAGTATAGTCAACTTTTGCTCAAAAATTTCACTTCAAAGTCGTCTTATCAAGTTTTTTAGCTGATTTGCTGCCCGGTTCCAAAGAAGTCGATCCCATGGGTCTTGAGATCGAATTGCTCGTCCTCGTAGACGCCTTTTTGTTACAATTAGCTCTCTGGCCTCCCTTGTGAGTATGATGCCATATCTAATCGGTTCTGTCGGAGAATCAGGAGGAGTTGAATCAGCAGCTGCTGTGTAGATTTGCTCAGTAAAAGTGTCTACTGCCATTTCAATATCTTCCCCAGAATTAATCGTAGTATTTAATTGAATGGAGCTCTCCAAAAGCTGTTTAAAAGCTGTAATGTTGGTATGCTTGGTAAGTAGCCGAGGAGATGGACGCGTGGTAACTCCAGTCGTTTGTATCATGATGACTAGAGCCAAATGGTCAGCGTCAAGATCCCAATTAGCGCTTATGCTTGTACGAAAGTCCGGTATACCGTGATGCAATGCACAATCAATGCAGGTGGGCGTATGACTTGACACATATGGGTACCTTGCGTACAAGAATATTAGCCCCACTGGTAGAAATGGCTTCGGCTAGTTCTCGCCTTTTTTTTTTTTTTTATTTTTCTATAACTATTTATTAAGGCATACAGGGTATCCTTAAACCCCTTGGTGACCTTGGAATCTATTAATACTGCCACACGGGCTCGCCGTCTAGGTGTGCTTAGCGTTAACATTATAACTAAATTTAAACTTACAAACTTACTATTTACAGAACACAAAAACAACAAGTAAGGGAGCAGCAGTCGAGTTTCCCGACTGCAAAATACCCTGTACCCTTAGACATGCTTACAATTTATGTATTTAGTATCAATAAATAAATGAAATAATATTCTATTAAAAAAGAAAATAAGTTTCGTGTGTCATAAAGCCATACACATTTCGCTGCCAACGTCGCAGTCGGCGTCGCGCAATGCGTATTTTGCTGCGCTTCGGCTTCCCTTGCCATAGATTTTGCATGTGGCGTACCTTCCGTGTTTCTTATCAAATTAAAAAATTAGATAGCTTTAATAAGCACCAACGCATATGCCGAATTGCACAGCATTAGGTTAATAATTGTGGGTGTGGCAGTTTTTTGCGATTTGCGGGGTAGCGGGGGTGATATCAAAATAAAACAACAAACTTGTACTGCGTATGTTAATTACCTATCCAACGATATATGGCACATGTCTGTAGCTCTTGTAGTTTCTGAGATCTAGGCGTTGATACGGACAGACAGACGGACAGACGGACGGACGGACATGGCTATATCGACTCGGCTGTTGATGCTGATCAAGCATATATATACTTTATGGGGTCGGAGATGCTTCCTTCTGCCTGTTACATACATTTGCACCATATTATGATACCCTTTTCACCCATTTTCAATGGGTACAGGGTATAAAAATATAAAAGAAAGAAAGACGATGGGGAGTATTTCGTTTGGCTTATCTTCGTCTTGCTGTGCGTCTTGTTGGCAGCCGGTCAATTAGGTCTCTAGGAAGTCGCCTATTGAGCCTTGTTTGTGGGCGAGGTCTGGTGAGACCCTTAGCGAGTCGGTTGCGATGGCGCTCCAGTCGGTCGTTGTAGCGGCTGGAGTGGAAATTTATGGTCTCAAAGACCGTCAGCAGCTTTAGGTCACTGTGGAGGGTGGTGTTCCTCACATACCTCTCGCAGCCAGTGATCGTCCTCGCCATTTTATTTTGGATGCTCTGGATTCTGCGAATCTGGCTGTCACACGCCAGGCCCCAAATTTGGCACGCATACCTCCAAATAGGAGCTATGATTTGGCTGTATATGGTCAACTTATTTTCTTAGCCCCCCAGGGCGGCAAAAAGGCTGAGGGGGAGCGGCTACAAAAAACTCCGAATCCATGTCTTGAGGTTCTATTCACTTGCCAAAAATAGGTGATCCTGTAGCAAGAATATTAGCCCCACAGCTAGAAATGGCTTCGGCTAGTTCTCGCCCCCTGGGTGAGTTGTATCTATCTCTCCACAGCCAGTGTCGCGCATTCCAGTCACCACCTACAAAGTAACTTTGTCCGCAAGCACGGAGTAGATTAGTGAAATGTCTTTCTTCTATTCGGTTTCTTGGAGGGCAGTAAATGGCACTGAACTCCATGTCACCAAGGCCAGTTGTCACCTTGACTGATGACATCTGTATGGTTTGCGTTTCAGTGACCCTTTGTGGAAAATGGCGAAGGGTACTCTTCACCAATACCGCCGCTCCTCCGACGCCGTGATTATTACGCGATGGTTTGTACGCAGGATAGAACGTATATCCATATATCTTTACTGTTTCTCCTCGGTTAAGTCTAATCTCATTTAAGAGAAGAATATCGACGCTGTTGTTGTGCGCGAAGAGCTCAATATCTCTGGCTTTGCATGAGATGCCATTGGCATTCCATATAAGAACCTTAAGGTGGTTCATTGCGAGGCCGAAACGTTGTCATGAGACTGGTGATTAGCACCAGCCCATTGTTTTATATCATTAGCCAATTTAAGTACGATATTTTCAAGCTTATCTCAGCTCTGGTTGGCTTGTTTATTTTGCTTTTTCTGTTCCTGTTGTTGCTGTTGAAGCCACATTAGAAATTGCTGTTGCTGCTGTTATTGGAGCTGTTGTTGCCATTACTGAAATTGTTGTTGTTGTTGGTCCAGAAGCGATTGTACATCAAGAAATCTGTGATGTTGATTATTGTCTTCTCGTTGTTGCAGTGAATGTTGCGTCTGTATAATATCTAGACGGCGCTGAGCAACTCCAACGTTGCCTGGTTTAGAATTTCCTTTTACTACAGCAGCGTAGGACACTCCTGTATTGCCATTAGCACTGTATGGCGGTTGCTGTTGTATTATATGTTGTTGCTTTGGCCGCTGCTGTAGTAATTGCGGTTGTTGAAGATTGTGACGCAATGGTGATTTCCTAGCGTTCATGTAACGGCCCGTTTGCAAGGTAGGAAACTGTTTCGGGTCTATACCATTTGTAGTGGCATAAGAATTGTCTACATGGGACATTGCAGAGAAGCGATTCGACCTGGTTGCATTTTTCACGCTCTTGGTAGTTCCCATTGACCGGCTAAGATAGTTTTGGTACCATTCACGAACTTTATATTGTAGCTGGCCATGTAGGAGACCACAGTGGATGCAGGTAGGCTGCGCTTCAGGGGAGCGTCCACATTGTGTAGTGGCATGATCCTCTCCACACCTGGCGCAATTTTGATGCCGGCGGTAGTATTTGGCTGTGTGCCCATACTCTTGGCAGCGATGACATTGTGCGATTTCCGTCGCTTTTCGCATCCTTATGCTTAATCTTATAAATTTCATTAATTTCAGCGCAGGGCTTAATATTGATGAAAAAAATATTGAGTTTTTCCTTATTAACCTTAGATGTAGGATTATGAATATGAAGAACATCGTACCCAACTGCTTCAAACTATCTATAATATCTTTATAATATCTCTCTTAACACTTGAGATGGGTGAAGGAGACTTTGCGTTTTTTCTTTTCATGCTTTTTTTTGCACTTGGGCCTGCAACATTTTTGGTGCGGCCCCACTGATCACTGTAGCTAAGTCAGTAGTGGCACGCGGGACAGCAGAAGAGCACTGAAGCGACGATTGATCGTATTTTTCTTCCGACATCTCGGAGTCGATCGACCATACTTCTCTTGAAGCACCTCTTTTTTTTTAATTTCCTCGATGAAATAATAAAATTTGATTATTTTGCCAACAATTTTTTTTTTCTTTTTTTGTCGGAAAATATTTAATGAAAATAAAATCGAACTGATCCCTTTCTCAAATGTGGGCTGGAAACATACTAAATAAACTATTTCTAAAGAATTGAAAGGTAATGTTTAAATTAGATAATCATTTAAACATGTTTCAAAGTATTTTGGTTTGTGTGAAAGTTGGAAAACAGCGATTCACTATATTGGGACTGTTGGGAAAATTAAAGACATGAATGAGATTCAATCTTTCATGCGACAGATTAAAATTGGGCTTAAAGAGTAGCTCGGTGCTTTCCGTAAAATCAACGGGCAACTTTGTGCGCTTAGTTTCCAATTCAGCAGCCTTTAGCAGCTAAATAACTCTCCTAAGCGTACAAAATGAGATGTTGGAAACAAAATTTGTTTGATTTTTCCTCCATGGCATCACTTCAAGTGATGAAGTATTAGTCCCAATTAGAATTGAAATCCACCCAAGAGAGAAATCCATCGTCCGAACCACCGGTACGGACTGATGTCGCGGTCTTAGCAACCGTATGGAAACACCAAAACCCCTATAGGTGATTCCTCTCTCTATCTCAAGGCTAGCCCCACACACCTCTGAAATTGATATTTCATTTAAGCCAAATCGAAGACCGTAGTAAAAGTAGTTGATATTAGAAAGTTTAATTATTCTTACTCGAGGATTACGTGTTTTTTGAAGATACTCGTTTTTCCGATCTTAGAAACGATTCGTTCGCCCAGCTTCCGTCCGGAGAACATATTAGTACAAACCCTTATTTGTAATTTTTTTTTCTATTAAAATTGTATTTATTTACATTGCAGTCCACTGTTACTATTTATAATAACTTATACTGCAGGGATTCATAATTTCTAGCGAGTATTTACATATGTACACACTTAAACCTAATTAGGGAGTCTAGAGGCATGAATTAATTTAATCCATTAATTTATATATCTTCTTGGCATCTTCTTCTACTACTCGCCCTCAGTCCCATTACTTGTCTCCTCTTCAAGAGTTTTCGAGCCAACTGGTTAGCGTGGTTTCCCAATTTATTTACGTACGCGGTTGCTTGTTTGTTTATGACATCACCAATCCATGGTACGCTCAGCTCCGTTTCAATGTCTTTGTTGCGGATGTACCAAGCCGCTCCAGATAGTTTACGCAAGATTTGCGACTGCGCCACACGAATTTTGTTGAGGTGCGACCTTGCGGCGATGCCATATACTTGGATACTATATCTCCAAATAGGAGCCAATACAACCTTATAAATTTTGGCCTTGTTTAAAATTGAAAGTTTGTTTCCAGGCTTAAGGAGCCAAGCCATGCTGTTCGCCTTTGTTTTGAGCCGACGAGTTACATCCGTTACATGGCGTTGAAATGTAAGTCGCTTATCCAGAGTGACACCGAGGTATTTGTGGGCGTTCGATTGTGTGAGGAGCTCTTCATGCATGTTGGTGATGTGTCTTTTCTCAGGATGTACGTCACGGAGACACACTTTTCCGGATTGACTGCGATGTTCCAGCGTAGGGCCAAGTTCTCAAATTTTTTTAGGTAATGCTGAAGCTTATCGGTGGCTGTATAGACGCAAGTATCTCTGGCCAGGACTGCAGTGTCATCAGCAAAGGTGGCAACTAGCAGGTCATTGGGATCTGTAAGCGACATTTTGTCAGCTGAAGGCATGTCGTGCGTATACAGGCTATATAGTGTTGGACCTAACATAGTTCCCTGGGCTCTGCTCTGACTCTTTTTGTTTGGAAGGACAGTCCGTCCTGTACTACCTTAAAGAATCGCTCGTGTAGGAAGCTTTTTATTACCAAAAAGAGCTGAGGATTTAGTAGGCTGTTAAGCTTGTGCAGAAGTCCTTCATGCCACACTCTGTCGAAAGCCTGCTGGATGTATAGAAAAGCTCCAACGACGTACTCCTTTCCATGGAAACCTTCCAGCACAAAGTTCACTACGCGGTGTAGCTGTTCAGGTATGCCATGCCTGAGTCTAAAACCGAACTGAAACTTCGGAATAGCTTTTTGGACCTTTCGGGATTCGCCCACGTGAGGTGATTTTGCCCAAGTGCCATCTGGGTTACGAACTGGAAACTTTGGAGCAAGTTATGTTTTGAATCTCTTCGTGAGCGCGAATTTTGAGTTTTCATCGGCAGTAGCTTTCCCGAGGAACGCGTCTGTTGCTTCTCTTTTCAGGTTGGCCAGTACTTTTCTCACCCGATTTGATATCCTTCGGTACAATCTGTCAATTATTAGGTCATTGTTCCTGATGAACTCACGCCGGAGACGGTTCTTGAGAGTTAAGAGTCCTACTGCTTCCGGAGAGAGAGCGACGCTGCTATACAAGTTGCGTAGGTGAACTGCGCCGCCAGGAGCTGCAATTTGATCTGCATCTTTGATCTTCTTTATAAGAGTTTCAACCGCTTTCTCGATATCGTCTGCTGTATTTATCTCTGTATTGAGGTTAAAGGCATTGTTAAGTACGTACTGAAATAGCCATATATTTGCACCAGGTGGAACGAGCATCCTAATAGGGGCGGTGTTATGAGGTTACGTTGTTAGTGAAGCGATCAGCGGCAAGTTATCGGAAGATAGATCATACTCTTCGCGTACTGATAGTAGACTGTTAGCTTTACCTTTGTACAATAAGAAGTTGATACATGAAGGTACATTCCTCGTGTTATACGGGTAGTGAGTGGGTTTGCCTGTAGCCAGAACTTGAGTTCAGCTGCCGGAGATAACATCGTGAAGTGCTGTGCCTCGAGCATTCGCTCTTATACTACCCCAGAGGCGATGCTTAGCGTTAAAATCACCTCCAATGATAAACTTTTGACCATGTTGACCAAGGAGATTATCAAACTCAGAGGAATTCCAAGGCAGGCCTGGAGGAAGGTACACAGCTGACACCGTAATTTTGCAAATTCGGAAATTTTTACCGTCGCTATTTGTAGGTGATTCGTTGTGACCGAATGCAGGCGATAGTGCACTAATCCCTGCCTGATTAGAATACAAGCTCCTCCTCTGGGGCGACCTCCTTGGTGATCTGCTCGATAGCAGCTGTAACCTATCATATTGAGGTAGGATCCGTCGTGTAGGAGTGTCTCTGAAATAAGCATAACATCAATTTCGTGCTTGCTGAGAAACACTTTAAGCTCATTAGCATTTGGGATAATGCTACGAGCGTTCCAGGCTCCGAGGCGCAGTTCACAAGCCATTACTTGCGCTGCGTCAACGACTTAGAACCTCAGAGTTCTTTAATCTCCTCAAATAACTCAGCGATGGTTTTTTGTAGACCAGCGATGGTCTGCTGCATTGAAATGATGATTTGTGCGAGGGAGCCATCAAATGCCGTGTGGTTAGGATGTTGAGGTTCGCCTGTGTTTGTTACAGGAGCAAACGCAGCATTCGGAAAAGTCTGGAATCTTGTATTTGAGAAAGCATTTCGCTATTGGGAGTATTTTCCATCAGGTCGTGTGCTCTGTTGTCCAGTTCTAGTCGCATCTGCATACGATAGGCCCTGCCGCACGATTGAGGATGGAATAGCTTGTTGCTTGATGTTGCGCATGGGCTGTGGATGTTCTACGCGGGTCATGCGAGTAATGTTGATTCCAGTTTTTCGGCTTTTGAGTCTTTGGACGTAAATTCTACAGCCCTTGTGAGTTGCCTCATGTTTGCCTTGGTAATTAACGCACTCCAAGTCGTCATTGCCTGACATTGACTGGAACCAGTCCAATGAGGCAAACTGCATCTACCACATCTGGGCTCCTTAGTGCAATAGTTTTTGGTGTGATCAAAGCCAAAAAATCGGTAACATTGACGCAAAGTAACATTTTTTCTCGGCAGTTCCACTCTGACTCTTTGACGGCCAACTTTATTTATTTTTAGAGCTTCTCTTTTATTAATAGCCTTCTTGATGTCTAAAAACCAGACGTTCTGGCCAGAAGCCTTGCCTGGAACCGGATCAGAGGAGTCAACATTCTGTGACTTCACCTTTGGATTATAGGTATTAACCACAGCGTGACCTTGGGAGGTGAACGCATTTAAAATTTGCTCAATTGGGGTAGAAGCAGCCAAGTTGCACACCATAACCCTGTAGGCTCTGTCTTCCGGGAGGCAGAAGTGAGTGTATTGGAGATGAACTTCTGATAATTTTTTAGTGATAGCTCTGTGGGCATCAGAGTCACGGGGGTATATGCGCAAGTTGCCATTACGCGCGATCTTGAGCTCATATGAGTCAGACGATACCGCCGAGTCGAGAAGTCTTTCTAAGGCAGGTACGTCGCTGACAGCAAGTACTGTTATGTGTCTAGGTTTAGGTGACTTTTTTGACACTGGAATTTTTTCTTGTCCAGTTTCTTCTTCTCCAACGGTTTCGACCTGGAGAATTTCCATGCTAATTTCGCCTTCTTGACAGTCATCTAGGTTTGCAAGAGCAGCAAATTTATTTAAAGCGAGATGTTTTCTATGTTCAATTACATGGGCTCTTTTTTTTGAACTTTTCGGTGAGGTTGGTAGGCTTCTCTTCTTGGATGGAACTTTTTGCCAAGAGACTGAAGCCGGCTGGAATGTAAGCGTATTACTCTTTCAATTTGCGGTAATAGGCGACTATTTCCAACTGTTTTCTGGTTAGGTTTGTTTAATTGGCTTGGGCTGCTAACCATATAGCTTATAAACTTGTTACTTTCATAAGGCTGACTTTCAAAAACTAAATACACTAAATATTCTAATCTTTGAAATCTTTAAAAAGAAGCTTTCACAATTCTTCTACATAAAAAGGGGAAAAAATAGATCCTTCCAATTATAGAAGCATCTCTAAATTGTCAGCAACTCCAAAGCTTTTTGAAAAATTGATCACGCCACATTTACAGCACCTTCGTAGTTCAACTATTTTTCCATGCCAACATGGTTTTAAAAAGCGTCGCTCCACCACCACAAAACCTCTTTAATCTGACGTCCATTATAACAGATGGCTTCCTAAGTGGCCTTCAAACAGGTGCTATCTTCGCTGAATTCAGCAAAGCATTTGACTCCGTTAATCACTCACTCCATTTAAGTATACTCAATCTCTTACGATTTCCCACAGACCATGTGGATGGATTCTAAACTACTTAGCTGGAAGAACGTGTTCTTTTTAAAAATGTACATCCACGTCTTATCCAAGCTATATTGGCCCAAGGAAGCCATGAGTTTTGCAATTTTGTTCATGACTCAGCCTAACGAACTTCGTGGTACTTATGCATGCAGAGATTTAAGCTAAGTTAAGCTTTGTCTTCAATATAAATCCTCTTCTGCCTAATGTAAGGCCGATTTTCAAAAATGGTGTTTTACCAATCTCTTAAAATATGGTATAAGTGGTCAAAAAGGCAAGCTTATATCTTTTTCACTTGAGCCCTCACTTGGCTACGAATATTCTCTATGGGATTTTCATAGAAAATTTAAATCAGGTTAGATAGTCCTAATGTCCTATTCGATTTAAAATAATTCAGTGATACCTAACTAAATGCTTGTATATATATTTTTAGTCCGTCCAATACTGAAGTACGGGTCATGCGTCTGAAGCAAATATAGCGTTCATCAATACCGCATTGAATCTGTACAAAAGAACTTCTTGATATTATTATAAAACAATTTTTTAAATGCATCGAGAATTGAAAAGAAACGTTGGCATAAGTGTGTTATATCTGAGGGGGATAACGTCGAAGGAGAAAAAATACATATTCATGAATATATAAATCATTCTTGGAAAAATACATAATTCACGATACTTTTTGTACTGGCCTTGTACATTTTATACATTTACATTTCCTACATTTTATTTAATAAACAAATATGAATTGGTTTTTCTAAACAGTGGAAAACATGAAAATAAAAAAATTAAATTTTTCTCTGGAAGAAAACACGAAAAAGTTTTGTTGGAGTACATATAATATGTATACCAATGAAAGAGACCAAAAGATAAATTTTACTGTTCAAACCTTAAAACTTATTGTTTGAGTATTTAAATACATTGTGTATAGGATTTTACCAGAATTTACTTTTCCTAATAACCAAAAGTTCCAAAAGTCTTTTAAAGAACACTCAAGTATAAAATCTTTTAACCAACCGCAATGTCTATCAGTAAAAAATATCTAGAAATTTATTTAAAAAAAGCGAATTTGTTTAAAACTTGCTTGCAACATATCGAAAAAAATTACAAACCCTCCAAAACTTGATTTTTTCGTTGATTTGTTGACAAATATTTGTATGAAATTTTAGCTCCAACTACTCTTTTGAACTGAAAATTTTATTTATAATAATGACTTCCGGTTTAGAGCTGACTCTTTTTCTGTTTCTCTTCTCCAGTACACAATGGGAAGCTGTCTCGTTTTCTCGGCATTAATGTATAACTTCTAAATTAAGCAATATTAACTATGTGATTTTTTTTTGTTTTAGCCAGAATTAACTAATTTTTCGTTTATTTTTTTCTCTATACATGTATTTTTATCAAATTCAACTTGCCTTTTTTGAAATTTTTTAATAAGTGGGGTATAAATAGTCCTACTTTACTTTTATAATAATTTTTCATCGATTTTGTTAGAACAAATGTTAATATTAATACTTAAAAAAAGCGGCCGACGGTATGCCGACAAAATGGGGAAAATATTCCATAGTGCAGCACTCTTATACATGATACAAATAACTCAAACATTGACTTCAACATTTACAAATAGCTTCCGTAAATTCACTTCAATGCGCTTCTCTCTTCAATATTTTTTTTCGTTTCCGTTTATTATTTAAATATCAATATTTTTAGACACACACATTTATGTACTCAGGACATAATTGGACTAAAGAAACAATAGCTTCTAGCTAATTCCATACTTATACATACATATGTATACCCTTTAAAATATTTATGCATTTACTACAGAAACAATTTATACTTTTGGAACGCCGAAAAATACAGAGATGACGGCTATAGTAGAGTATAGTTTCACGACCATATGCTACCCTCCTCCTACATCCTTCCACCTCCAATAAAACAAAATATCAACTGTAAAGCCTTTGCACAAATTTGTGTTAGAAAACAATATTTTTACATACTTCAAAGTGTTGCCGAAAAACGTTAAGAGGAGCAAACATAAAGATGTCACTCCAATGAGTTCCGTTTAGAAACTGTTTTATTCATATGATTTCACATCCGAAGAAACAATTATGTAACAAGAGTTCATATCAACTGTTTATGTATTTATGGCCACACCGACTTAAATGCGTTGCTATTTGTGCTAATGGCCTAAGTATTTTATGACCTTTTCACTTGCAAGGTGGTGTCCCCTTACGATGCGTTTATATTTGATCAATCATAATATGCATTATTTATAATATATTTTCTTTTACATTCTATTAATATTTTTATATATCTACATGTTGAATGCTTGAACAAACTAAACATATTAATGAAAATATGTTTAATTTCTCTAGAAATATTTAGATTTGACTGAATTAACTATAAAAGTATAGATTTTTTGACAATATACAAGTAAATTGTTTCGCATCAACCAAAAACGAAAAACTAGCTTCGGGCGGATCCCGTTGAAATGGGTGCTAAAAACAAATTTGATTTGCGTTGGCATTACAGGAGTATAATAAATATATATTATATATGAAATAAATAACCTCTTGACGGGCTAAAATACCGGTCCCGAAAAAATTTTATATAGGTATACAATTTTTCATGCTGGGTATAATTATTTAAATTTTTAAATATTTCTACCTAACTTTAAACTGGAATTTCCGGAGCAAAACCTCCTGGTGTGTTTAAAAATCTGCCGTTTTGTCCATAGAAAAAGAAAATTGACTCCCTTTATCACAACCTAGTTCGACAGAAAACCCCAAGTTAGCGCCCTGTGGTTGTTATTGTTTAGGTGGTTTTATATTTTTAGTTTAGTTCCCACAAAAGTAAACTACTAGTATAATTCCTTATCTTATATTTCGGATTAATGAGGTTAAGAGTAATGCAGAGCTAACATATATAATTTAGCAATAGTTCCTTGTGACACGTACCATAAGCCGTTTATATATATATTATATATATATATATATATTTCCCTTATTATCGGATAATTGCTGCTAATCCAGCTATTGCTGGATCTTTCCAGTGAAGGATTATTAGTTGCAAAGAAAGATTTCATTTTCTCAACCAAACTTAAACCCTCTCATTTGCGCTTCAGAGTGAAACTGGGAATCTATTCACAGATATCTTCTACCGAAGTGATAATTATGTATTTTCCCCTTCGCGTTATAATATAAGCCAAAATTTCGCGTTGTACTGAAACCTTTTTTTCCAAATAGCGTTATATCGAAAACGTGTTATATAAGACCGCGTTATACAAGGGATACCTTTATTTTTACTTAGGATGCGGACATAAGATCCCTTATGAAGGTATCTGTGGGTTCCTTAAGCCAAACGGATTTAAGGTCTGCGTGGTCTAAGATATTTAGGCTAACATATTATTTTTAGCCGGTGTTACAGCCAACATTAAATTTTTTAATTTAGTCATTAACATTTTTCTAGCCAGCGGTATTTCACATAAATAGCCGGTGTCGATTTGCGTACTTTTAGTATTTTATTAACTACAAAATTGCTTGATTCTATTGTTTGATTGTGTCAACCGCTATTCTGTAAATCTAATTTTTCTCTAGACCTCCGAGGTTTATCCCATTACCCATTAAATCTATTCCTTATATCTTATTTTATCTATATCTTACCTATTAAGTTCGCGAAAGGGATAAAAAAAGGTAATATGGGAGACGATAAAAAGAAAAAAAATAAAACTGAGCGGCCGAGTCACTTTAAGTTGTCCTTTTGGACCGTGGTCCCCAGGTCTGCTTAGGTGAATGATTTTTCACCCAGTACGAAGACTCTGTTTTGTCGAGATGCATTCTCTCTGGCCCTTAGTGCGTTTTGGGCACTTCTTATTTTGTCAGTGATCCGCACATGTGCGTCGTCCGTCTACACTTGTATCACGACGACTGGTCATCGATGACAGAGTGGATTGATTTTTTATATGTGATGGTGGCTAACAAGATTATCTTCACAAAATTGTTAGGCATCTGGCAACGCTCTACTTGACCGTTTGAGACCCTCTGAGGGGGCGGCAGTTTTGCAACGATGACGCCAAAATGATTCTCCAGCATCGTCATCGTGTGCGATTTTAATGATGGCTCGCTGCAGCAGTAGATCACTTTGGCCTTTGGGAAAAAGTTCATGACCTGTAGCTAGGCTGGTTTCAAGCCTCAATAGTTCTTGAGGGCACGTGCAGAACGATGTCAAATTTCGAGAACTTTTCCATGCAAGTGAGAAATTATTTTTTGTCTATAGCGAAAATGTCTATATGTGCCATCTTCCCTACATGAGACGGAAGCGATGACTTACCGATCTTCTGTTCCTTTGTATGCATATCGAATTTTGCATAAACATAACACATGC
The DNA here is from genome assembly GCA_035047325.1 of Drosophila vallismaia. Lineage (NCBI taxonomy): Eukaryota > Metazoa > Arthropoda > Insecta > Diptera > Drosophilidae > Drosophila > Drosophila vallismaia. Next base: position 42,915 of record JAWNPU010000081.1, read on the forward strand.
ATTAACACATTAGCTGGGTCATCATCAACCAGCACTGTTACAACGGTAAGTTCCACCCTCACAACACCGACTATAAAAACAAGCTCGGCAACAGCTGCGGTATCACACCTCACGAACAAATGACGGCTTGAGTATATTGGTATGTAAATGTAAAGCTGAAGCTTAGTCCGTAACCCAAAAAAATAAAAGCGCTAACGTCCAAAATGAAAAAAAACTTTTGCGAAAAAATATTTTTACTTCTAGACATTGGCGAAAAGGTAAGTAGATGGATGGGACATCTACTTACGTTCAACAATAAACTCTATTACACGCATCATTGGCGAGCGTTCGATTTGCATAATGTCATTGACTAAGGGAAACTGGAAAAAAGCCAAACTCCAGAATGTAAATGAGGAGAACGAGTTAGTCATCAAATAATTGCAAGCCACAAATAAAAGCTTTTACATATACCATAAAAACAGCAAAGGGCTGCAAGTTGCGAAAAAATGAATTCAATCTGATGTTCTTACTGACGATGTAACTCGTGCTTGGGTATTAATAGCTTTTTCGGTAAAAGAAGCGATAAACATTATTAATAGAAAGAAAGTTCCGCAGCTTGTGTTAAAGGTTGAACTGAAAACCAAACCGAAGGAAATCATCGTATAATATGTGTTGAAGAACCACACAAACGGAAACCCTGGTTCAATAAAGAAGACCTATTGCATCCTGCGCTCAGTATGCATTCAATGTGGAGACCTACACGTCATAGCATCCATTAAGACCAATAAAGATGATGCATGTAGTGAAGAAGTGCTGCATTTTCCGGGGTAACCATCTTTCCAACTAAAAAGGATTCCCTGTCTGCAAGACCTTAAGAGAATGTTTACAATTCGGCAATACCAGGAGTGTCGATCGCTAACTATCTTATGTACCCAACTATGGCTCCAATCACAACAACAGGAACAGCAACATCAATAAACAGCGATTCAAAAGATTCACAAAAAAAAAACGATTAGAAAAATAAAAAACACAATCTTGTCCCAGCATACGGAAGAACCTATTGTACTAGTAGCCTACAACAATATACATAAATGAAAGCTGTGGTAAGGCCTAACTAACAGCGGCTTACTGCCATCTGAGATTTGCGGTCATGGAAAATTAATTAAAGAACTTCTTTAATTCATTAAGATCTCGTCTTCCAAGCCAACTATAAAATTCGATTACCTAATAAAGCAATAAACTTGACTTTGTTTTAACAGAAACACCTACCAAGTGGCCAACTGAACCGAATAAACGGCATAATTTAATTGACTTGAATTACAAAAAGAATTTAATGAAATATCATATATGTCGAAAATCTATCTGAATTATCATTCGACCCCTTACCTGTCCGTTCTACCACTTTCAGCGCCTCAGCTATCCAGCATACAGTCCTTAACAACGAATAGAATGAATTGGCTACAGTAAAAAATCTGCATCAGTTCCCAAATCCACCTAAATCAAATCATTAACAGAACTAGGTACATAGAGGCCTACTTATATTTGCTGCAAGTAATGCAACACCGAAATATAAAATATTATCTTATCGTATCTCTACAATGTGGTCTAGCAGATTAACATCAAAGAGAAAGACTTAGTCAAATACAGAAAATATATAAGTTCACACATTGACCTGATGCTGATATTGAATCCGCAGCAAATACCCTGTAAAGTGTCTTATCTACATAAATAAAGAGTGCACCACGCAGACCCAGAATGACAAACCCAGATATCAAGTGGCTCGTTCTTGAAAAACGCCATATGCGACGGAAGTGGCAAGCTCATAGACCGCCAGTCGCAAAGCAAAGATTCAAAAATGCTTTACCATTAAGGTAGTATACTGGTGGTTGGCCTGCAGCGATAAAGATAGAGCCACCACATTTGCAACGCATCTTCAACGTGTGTTCCTTCCCGAACCCTACTACAAGCTTGTGTGTATTACCCACGGTAACAGGCGAGGGCCGAGCATCACATGTGCTAAATCTAAAATATCTAAAATCATCAAGGATAAACTAAATCCAAATAGTTCCCCAGGATGTGATCTAATAACTCTAAAGATGATTATCGAGCTTCCATACTGTGCTGTATACACTATTTCCTTGCTTTTTAACGCTATCACAAAACTCGGGTACTATCCGGAGAGATGGAAAAAATCGGTCATAATAATTATACAAAAGGCAGACGAGGACCATTGAGTTACCTCATCGTACAGGCCTATAAGCCTATAAAGTATTTGAAAAATGTCTGATGACCCCTACTACCTGTATAACCCCCTACTTGAGGACACGTAATCTTATTCCAGCGCATCAGTTCGGTTTTTGAGAGAAACATGGAACCATTGAACAAGTAAATCGAATAACATCAGAAATACGATCTCATTTCGAAAATGATGTCTCTCAGGCTTTTGACAAGGTCTGGCTAGATGGATTAATGTTCAAAATTAAAACAATGCTTCCTCAAAACACCCACAAACTCCTAAAATCTCTATCTCTACAACAGAACCTTTACTGTAAGATGCAACTCTGACATGTCCGACGACCACGCTATAAACGCTGGAGTTCTCCAAGGTAGCGTACTTGGACCAACGCTGTACGTCCTTTATACAGCAGACATACCCACAACCAGACTACTAACAACTTCTACATTTGCAAGTGACACAGGAATTTAAAGGCGATCCATATGACCGGTACAATTAACAAATCAACAAATCAAGTGGCTATCTGACTGGCGAATCAAAATGAACGAAGAAAAATGTAACAAATGTAGGCATGTAACATTTACACTCAATCGGCAAGACTGCAGTAGTAACATTAATATCATGCAAAGAGCTCAATCAAAGACACTGAGACACATTAGGTTCCTCTTCCAGAATACAGTTAAAAAGACTATTAAATTTTGTATATAATTAAAACCGAAGTATTAGCGTCGGAGATGTCTCTTTTTTTGCCTTGTACCGACGGACCGAAAGACAGACGGGCATGCCTACATCAACTCAGGACATGATCCTAGTCAAGAATAAATGTACTTCATAGGTTCGAAGATATATAATACCCTTTGCAAGGGTTTAAAATACCACTAACTCGTATGGCGCAAGACCAAGCCTAAAAGTAACCATGCACGAAACACCGAGCATAGCAAAAGGTACTTTGCATGCGGATCAAAAGCGTTTCAGCGTTTAAAAAATTAATTCGAAAAAAACAAAAACGACAACCCAGCAACCTCTTAACAAAATTACATTGGAAATACACAAACTCTCTGAAAAACTGCGAGTTGGCCACAAACCTGTCAGCAACGACATGCCACTTCCACTGCGATGTAGAAAATGCCTTTGCTTCGCATACCCAGCCAACCTGTTTTGAAGAAGTCATTTCGACTTATTTACTGCATGTTTCTGTATGTATTGTATTCAGTATTACAATGCCATACGTAAAATCAAAAATATCATAGCATCAACCCACACTGACGAAATTTTTAACATCCTTACATCCTTAAACTTACATCGACACTAAAAACAAAAAAAAAAGCTCTTCTCCTACAAAAATAAAAAGGAAACAAAAATTTCTTTAAAAATATCGAATTCGGTTAGTCTACTAGAATTACTCTCGTCACACTGAACTCCAGATCTAAGATCTAGCGCTGATGGGTTTATCCTAAATTGGAGGAGTAAGTGTTGACTCTTCAGTTGCCAAAATTTGGTGCTGGCCGTCACCGATAACTTCCTGTAGCAACCAATTTCTATTTCATGAAATATGAAAAAACTAACAAATAAAAAATTGAACACCAAAAACCAGTTTAATCATCCTTAGCAACATCACATCTAGCGTTGTGTCAAATTGACACACGGGACAGATTAATTACATTTCAAGCATTTTAGATACAAATTCTATAAAAATAGCTGTGTTTATAATGTTGTTGTTTAGCAAGTGTGACTGGAAATATTGAATTTTAAATCTCGGCTATAAATATTTTTTTTTTGGCCAAAGGGACGTCGTACAAGTGTGGAGTCAACCATGTTATTTTGTCAATTTTGTTTTGAGTTTGCGCATTAATGATCACCTGCTTGTCTATTATTTTAAGTGCGGTGTCTAGCAGGTCTAGGCTCTTGGCGATGCTATGATGTACTTTTGATACGTACCATAATTTCATATATGTCCGGTATCGAAGTCTAACATGTGTCTTCGCATGTGCAAGTTCGAGAGCAACTTTTTCTGTTCCCACACCAGTGCAACTCCGTCCGTGATAGGGATATATTGGACGTGTGAATCCGTGTGAGTCCGTCACTCTAGCGTTAATTAAAGCTAACCTTATCAATATAATCCCCTCGATCCTGCGAGAAAGATTAAATCTACTGTGCATCTAATAGGGTAAATATGCTTAAGTGTGTGGAAATAAACTAGAAAATAATGAGAGGGGCTTTATCTCACGTTGTCCACCCTCCCTCTAATAAGGACAGACGTTCCCATGTCTGCTTCTACACGCTCTTCTGTGGACACTGCGGTTAGTTCATTCCCTAACCTTTTGTTATTTTTATACCCTGTATCCATTAAAAATGGGTGAAAAGGGTATCATAATATGGTGCAAATGTATGTAACAGGCAGAAGGAAGCATCTCCGACCCCATAAAGTATATATATGCTTGATCAGCATCAACAGCCGAGTCGATATAGCCATGTCCGTCCGTCCGTCTGTCCGTCTGTCCGTCTGTCTGTCCGTATCAACGCCTAGATCTCAGAAACTACAAGAGCTACAGACATGTGCCATATATCGTTGGATAGGTAATTAACATACGCAGTACAAGTTTGTTGTTTTATTTTGATATCACCCCCGCTACCCCGCAAATCGCAAAAAACTGCCACACCCACAATTATTAACCTAATGCTGTGCAATTCAGCATATGCGTTGGTGCTTATTAAAGCTATCTAATTTTTTAATTTGAACTAAATCGGATAAGAAACACGGAAGGTACGCCACATGCAAAATCTATGGCAAGGGAAGCCGAAGCGCAGCAAAATACGCATTGCGCGACGCCGACTGCGACGTTGGCAGCGAAATGTGTATGGCTTTATTACACTCGAAACTTATTTTCTTTTATAATAGAATATTGTTTCATTTATTTATTGATACTAAATAAATAAATTGTAAGCATGTCTAAGGGTACAGGGTATTTTGCAGCCGGGAAACTCGACTGCTGTTTCCCTACTTGTTTTTTATATACTACTTATTAATTCATACAGAGTATTTAGAAACTTCTTTGTGTGATTAGTTTCTATTAATTTTGACCAAAGCGCTCGCCGGCTAAGGTAACAATGTACTTAAAGGTAACAATGATTAAATAAATTTATATTAAATTAACAAATTAACAATAATAAAATGTTAATAAAAATAAAAAGAAAAGACGATGGGGGAGTACATTGTTGGGCTCATCATCATCTCGCTGTGCGTCTTATTGGCAGCCGGTGGACAAGGTCCCTTTTTTTGGGCGGGATCAGGTAAGACCCTTATCGGTAGAATCCAGGGTCCTTTTCCGACTTGCCAGATTTGTGGTTCATGGAGATAATGCCAAGCATCCACTGAGGAGGAAAGTAGCGTTGAAGACCATCGCTATGTAGCGGATCGCTCTGTTGGGCAGAGCCTTTAGAGTGGCGTTGCATATAGCATCATGGCATGGTGCTCTTTTTGAGTTTTGCTGGGCAAGAACCTCGGTTGGATTGGCATGTCCATTTGGAGTGCATGAGACAGTTGTTCGTGGGTGTCTTCGACCTGCTGCGCACTATCGAGGTTATAAGGTTGGAACCGCTCAGCTAGGTGCACAGCAAACGCTTTCGCTGGCTTCAAATCAGTTAGGCACCATGCCCCGTTGCTTTTCTTAAGCAACGCCTTTTCATCGCAAGTGTGGCCTTCCAGTCTCTGTATTGGCTAGCCTTTCATCAAACCATTCTGCTTTATATTCCACAAAGGCACGATGGAGGATGACATTCGCCCTGTAAAAATCTAGTTTGTCAGCAGGTGGCGGAACCTCATCCATCTAGAGCGTAAGCGTCTCTTTTCTGCAATGAGCAGCAGAATCTCTCTGGGCTTGCTGCCGTAAGAGAACCTTGTGGGGCCACCATAGCCAGTGGGACGCATTCCAGTCGCTTGCTACGATCTATTTGCACTGATGTTGCTCCAATATGGATTTGAAGTCGTCTGTGGTCCATACGAACCTCGGCGGGCAGTAGACCGCGCCAAAGTTTACAAAGCCATGAACAGTCTTGATGGTTGCAGACGCAAGTGCCACCCTTTCAGTGGATACTGAAAATGTATTAAAAATACTGGATTGTGTCAAAATCGCTGAACCACATATGGCATAACTTGCATGCGCGGTGGCGGTGGCTTGGTAGTTCCGGAAACTTTGGATGTCCGTTTTGGCCCAGGTGCAGAGGCTTGGCTCACTGCCATGTCAAAGACCTCGCCAAGGCTGAGTAAGGGCTCGGTCGTAGGAGGCAGTTTGTGCATTTGGCACCATAAATGCTAGATTCCAAATGTTTGTAAACAACCATCAGGATCAAGATTTGCCTTCTTCTTGGCATTAAGTGGAGACACACATGCCTTCCGCTTAATGAATTGCATGCGCGGTGGAGGTGGCTTGGTTGTTCCGACCGCTTTGGAATTACGTTTTGGCACAGGTGCAGAGGCTTGGTTCACTGACATGTCAAAGAGCTCGCCAACGCAATCAGCTGTGAACAGCTGAATCAGCTGTGAACAGCTGATCTGTATGGTCTATCTGTCTGGTCTGTCTGTCTGTCTGTCTGTCTGTCTGTCTGGTCTGTCTGGTCTGTCTGTCTGTCTGTCTGGTCTGTCTGTCTGTCTGTCTGTCTGTCTGTCTGTCTGGTCTGTCTGTCTGTCTGTCTGTCTGTCTGGTCTGTCTGTCTGTCTGGTCTGGTCTGTCAGGTCTGTCTGGTCTGTCTGTCTGTCTGTCTGTCTGTCTGTCTGTCTGTCTGGTCTGTCTGTCTGTCTGTCTGTCTGGTCTGTCTGGTCTGTCTGGTCTGTCTGCTCTGTCTGGTCTGTCTGGTCTGTCTGGTCTGTCTGGTCTGTCTGGTCTGTCTGGTCTGTCTGGTCTGTCTGTTGGTCTGTCTGTCTGGTCTGTCTGGTCTGTCTGGTCTGTCTGGTCTGTCTGTCTGGTCTGTCTGTCTGGTCTGTCTGTCTGGTCTGTCTGGTCTATCTGTCTGGTCTGTCTGTCTGGTCTGTCTGGTCTGTCTGTCGGGTCTGTCTGTCTGGTCTGTCTGTCTGGTCTGGTCTGTCTGTCTGGTCTGTCTGGTCTGTCTGGTCTGTCTGGTCTGTCTGGTCTGTCTGTCTGGTCTGTCTGTCTGGTCTGTCTGTCTGTCTGTCTGTCTGTCTGTCTGTCTGTCTGGTCTGTCTGGTCTGTCTGGTCTGTCTGTCTGGTCTGTCTGTCTGGTCTGTCTGTCTGGCTTGTCTGTCTGGCTTGTCTGTCTGGTCTGTCTGGTCTGTCTGGTCTGTCTGGTCTGTCTGGTCTGTCTGGTCTGTCTGTCTGTCTGGTCTGTCTGGTCTGTCTGGTCTGTCTGGTCTGTCTGGTCTGTCTGTCTGTCTGGTCTGTCTGTCTGGTCTGTCTGGTCTGTCTGTCTGGTCTGTCTGGTCTGTCTGGTCTGTCTGTCTGGTCTGTCTGTCTGGTCTGTCTGTCTGGTCTGTCTGTCTGGTCTGTCTGTCTGGTCTGTCTGTCTGGTCTGTCTGTCTGGTCTGTCTGTCTGGTCTGTCTGGTCTATCTGTCTGGTCTGTCTGTCTGGTCTGTCTGTCGGGTCTGTCTGTCTGGTCTGTCTGTCTGGTCTGGTCTGTCTGTCTGGTCTGTCTGTCTGGTCTGTCTGGTCTGTCTGGTCTCTCTGGTCTGTCTGTCTGGTCTGTCTGTCTGGTCTGTCTGTCTGGTCTGTCTGTCTGGTCTGTCTGTCTGGTCTGTCTGTCTGGTCTGTCTGGTCTGTCTGGTCTGTCTGGTCTGTCTGGTCTGTCTGGTCTGTCTGGTCTGTCTGTCTGGTCTGTCTGTCTGGTCTGTCTGTCTGGTTTGTCTGTCTGGTCTGTCTGTCTGGTCTGTCTGGTCTGTCTGGTCTGTCTGTCTGGTCTGTCTGGTCTGTCTGGTCTGTCTGGTCTGTCTGGTCTGTCTGGTCTGTCTGGTCTGTCTGGTCTATCAGGATCAAGATTTGCCATCTTCTTGGCATTAAGTGGAGACACACATGCCTTCCGCTTAATGAATTGCATGCGCGGTGGAGGTGGCTTGGTTGTTCCGACCGCTTTGGAATTACGTTTTGGCACAGGTGCAGAGGCTTGGTTCACTGACATGTCAAAGAGCTCGCCAACGCAATCAGCTGTGAACAGCTGATCTGTATGGTCTATCTGTCTGGTCTGTCTGTCTGTCTGTCTGTCTGTCTGGTCTGTCTGTCTGGTCTGTCTGTCTGTCTGTCTGTCTGTCTGTCTGGTCTGTCTGTCTGTCTGGTCTGGTCTGTCTGGTCTGTCTGGTCTGTCTGGTCTGTCTGGTCTGTCTGTCTGTCTGTCTGTCTGGTCTGTCTGTCTGTCTGTCTGTCTGTCTGTCTGGTCTGTCTGGTCTGTCTGGTCTGTCTGGTCTGTCTGGTCTGTCTGGTCTGTCTGGTCTGTCTGGTCTGTCTGGTCTGTCTGGTCTGTCTGGTCTGTCTGGTCTGTCTGTCTGGTCTGTCTGTCTGGTCTGTCTGGTCTGTCTGTCTGGTCTGTCTGTCTGGTCTGTCTGTCTGGTCTGTCTGGTCTATCTGTCTGGTCTGTCTGTCTGGTCTGTCTGGTCTGTCTGTCGGGTCTGTCTGTCTGGTCTGTCTGGTCTGTCTGTCTGGTCTGGTCTGTCTGTCTGGTCTGTCTGGTCTGTCTGGTCTGTCTGGTCTGTCTGGTCTGTCTGTCTGGTCTGTCTGTCTGGTCTGTCTGTCTGTCTGGTCTGTCTGTCTGGTCTGTCTGGTCTGTCTGGTCTGTCTGGTCTGTCTGGTCTGTCTGGTCTGTCTGGTCTGTCTGTCTGGTCTGTCTGGTCTGTCTGGTCTGTCTGTCTGGTCTGTCTGTCTGGCTTGTCTGTCTGGCTTGTCTGTCTGGTCTGTCTGGTCTGTCTGGTCTGTCTGGTCTGTCTGGTCTGTCTGGTCTGTCTGGTCTGTCTGGTCTGTCTGGTCTGTCTGGTCTGTCTGTCTGTCTGGTCTGTCTGGTCTGTCTGGTCTGTCTGGTCTGTCTGGTCTGTCTGGTCTGTCTGGTCTGTCTGGTCTGTCTGGTCTGTCTGGTCTGTGTGGTCTGTCTGGTCTGTCTGGTCTGTCTGGTCTGTCTGGTCTGTCTGGTTGTCTGGTCTGTCTGTCTGGTCTGTCTGGTCTGTCTGTCTGGTCTGTCTGGTCTGTCTGTCTGGTCTGTCTGGTCTGTCTGTCTGGTCTGTCTGTCTGGTCTGCCTGGTCTATCTGTCTGGTCTGTCTGTCTGGTCTGTCTGTCGGGTCTGTCTGTCTGGTCTGTCTGTCTGGTCTGGTCTGTCTGTCTGGTCTGTCTGTCTGGTCTGTCTGTCTGGTCTGTCTGTCTGGTCTGTCTGTCTGGTCTGTCTGTCTGGTCTGTCTGTCTGGTCTGTCTGTCTGGTCTGTCTGGTCTGTCTGGTCTTTCTGTCTGGTCTGTCTGTCTGGTCTGTCTGTCTGGTTTGTCTGTCTGGTCTGTCTGTCTGGTCTGTCTGGTCTGTCTGGTCTGTCTGTCTGGTCTGTCTGTCTGGTCTGTCTGTCTGGTCTGTCTGGTCTGTCTGGTCTGTCTGGTCTGTCTGGTCTGTCTGGTCTGTCTGTCTGGTCTGTCTGTCTGGTCTGTCTGGTCTGTCTGGTCTGTCTGTCTGGTCTGTCTGTCTGGTCTGTCTGGTCTGTCTGGTCTGTCTGGTCTGTCTGTCTGTCTGGTCTGTCTGTCTGGTCTGTCTGTCAGGTCTGTCTGTCTGGTCTGTCTGTCTGGTCTGGTCTGTCTGGTCTGTCTGGTCTGTCTGGTCTGTCTGGTCTGTCTGGTCTGTCTGTCTGGTCTGTCTGTCTGGTCTGTCTGTCTGGTCTGTCTGGTCTGTCTGTCTGGTCTGTCTGGTCTGTCTGGTCTGTCTGGTCTGTCTGGTCTGTCTGTCTGGTCTGTCTGTCTGGTCTGTCTGTCTGGTCTGTCTGTCTGGTCTGTCTGTCTGGTCTGTCTGTCTGGTCTGTCTGTCTGTCTGGTCTGTCTGTCTGGTCTGTCTGTCTGGTCTGTCTGTCTGGTCTGTCTGTCTGGTCTGTCTGTCTGGTCTGTCTGTCTGGTCTGTCTGTCTGGTCTGTCTGTCTGGTCTGTCTGTCTGGTCTGTCTGTCTGGTCTGTCTGTCTGGTCTGTCTGTCTGGTCTGTCTGTCTGGTCTGTCTGTCTGGTCTGTCTGTCTGGTCTGTCTGTCTGGTCTGTCTGTCTGGTCTGTCTGTCTGGTCTGTCTGGTCTGTCTGGTCTGTCTGTCTGGTCTGTCTGTCTGGTCTGTCTGTCTGGTCTGTCTGGTCTGTCTGGTCTGTCTGGTCTGTCTGGTCTGTCTGTCTGTCTGGTCTGTCTGGTCTGTCTGGTCTGTCTGGTCTGTCTGTCTGGTCTGTCTGTCTGGTCTGTCTGTCTGGTCTGTCTGTCTGGTCTGTCTGTCTGGTCTGTCTGTCTGTCTGGTCTGTCTGTCTGGTCTGTCTGTCTGGTCTGTCTGTCTGGTCTGTCTGTCTGGTCTGTCTGTCTGGTCTCGGTCTGTCTGGTCTGTCTGTCTGGTCTGTCTGTCTGGTCTGTCTGTCTGGTCTGTCTGTCTGGTCTGTCTGTCTGGTCTGTCTGTCTGGTCTGTCTGTCTGGTCTGTCTGTCTGGTCTGTCTGTCTGGTCTGTCTGTCTGGTCTGTCTGTCTGGTCTGTCTGTCTGGTCTGTCTGTCTGGTCTGTCTGTCTGGTCTGTCTGTCTGGTCTGTCTGTCTGGTCTGTCTGTCTGGTCTGTCTGTCTGGTCTGTCTGTCTGGTCTGTCTGTCTGGTCTGTCTGTCTGGTCTGTCTGTCTGGTCTGTCTGTCTGGTCTGTCTGTCTGGTCTGTCTGTCTGGTCTGTCTGTCTGGTCTGTCTGGTGTGTCTGTCTGGTCTGTCTGTCTGGTCTGTCTGGTCTGTCTGTCTGTCTGTCTGTCTGGTCTGTCTGTCTGGTCTGTCTGTCTGGTCTGTCTGTCTGGTCTGTCTGTCTGGTCTGTCTGTCTGGTCTGTCTGTCTGGTCTGTCTGTCTGGTCTGTCTGTCTGGTCTGTCTGGTCTGTCTGTCTGGTCTGTCTGGTCTGTCTGGTCTGTCTGTCTGGTCTGTCTGGTCTGTCTGGTCTGTCTGGTCTGTCTGGTCTGTCTGGTCTGTCTGGTCTGTCTGGTCTGTCTGTCTGGTCTGTCTGTCTGGTCTGTCTGTCTGGTCTGTCTGTCTGGTCTGTCTGTCTGGTCTGTCTGGTCTGTCTGGTCTGTCTGTCTGGTCTGTCTGTCTGGTCTGTCTGTCTGGTCTGTCTGTCTGGTCTGTCTGGTCTGTCTGTCTGGTCTGTCTGTCTGGTCTGTCTGTCTGGTCTGTCTGTCTGGTCTGTCTGTCTGGTCTGTCTGTCTGGTCTGTCTGTCTGGTCTGTCTGTCTGGTCTGTCTGTCTGGTCTGTCTGTCTGTCTGTCTGGTCTGTCTGGTCTGTCTGGTCTGTCTGGTCTGTCTGGTCTGTCTGTCTGGTCTGTCTGTCTGGTCTGTCTGTCTGGTCTGTCTGTCTGGTCTGTCTGTCTGGTCTGTCTGTCTGGTCTGTCTGTCTGGTCTGTCTGTCTGGTCTGTCTGTCTGGTCTGTCTGTCTGGTCTGTCTGTCTGGTCTGTCTGTCTGGTCTGTCTGTCTGGTCTGTCTGTCTGGTCTGTCTGTCTGGTCTGTCTGTCTGGTCTGTCTGTCTGGTCTGTCTGTCTGGTCTGTCTGTCTGGTCTGTCTGTCTGGTCTGTCTGTCTGGTCTGTCTGTCTGGTCTGTCTGTCTGGTCTGTCTGTCTGGTCTGTCTGTCTGGTCTGTCTGTCTGGTCTGTCTGTCTGTCTGTGTGTGCTTTGTGGGGGGGGCTGTCTGTCTGGTCTGTC
>JAWNPU010000082.1:0-10000 GCA_035047325.1 Drosophila vallismaia
GTCTGCCTCTGTCTGTATCTGTGTGCGTCTATCTGCGTCTGTCTGTGTCTGTCTGTGTACGTGTTTGTCTGTCTGTGTCTGTCTGTGTCCGCCTGTGTCCGCCTGTGTCTGTCTGTGTCTGTTTCTATCTGTGTCGGTCTGCGTCTGTCTGTGTCTGTCTGTGTCTGTCTGTGTCTGTCTTCGTCTGTCTGTGTATGTCTGTGTCTGTGTGTGTATGTCTGTGTCTGTCTGTGTCTTTCTGTGTCTTTCTGTTTCTGTCTGTGTGTGTCTTTATCTGTCTGTGTCTGTCTGTATCTGTCTGTGTCTGTCTGTTTCTGTCTGTGTCTGTCTGTATCATTCTGTATCTGTCTGTATTTGTCTGTGTCTTTCTGTGTTTGTCTGTGTCTATCTGTATCTGTCTGTGTCTGTCTGCGTCTGTCTGTTTCTGTTTGTGTCTGTGTGTGTCAATCTGCGTCTGGCTGCGTCTGTCTGTGTCTGTCTGTGTCTGTCTGTGTCTGTCTGTGTCTGCCTGTTTCCGTCTGCCTCTTTGTGCGTCTGTCTGCGTCTGTCAGCTTCTATCTGTGTCTGTCTGTGTCTTTCTGTTTGTCCCTGTCTCTCTATGTCTGTGTGTGTCTGTCTGTGTCTGTGTGTGGCTGTCTGTGTCTGTCTGTATCTGTCTGTATCTTTCTGTATCTGGCTGTATTTGTCTGCATCTTTCTGTATTTGTCTGTTTCTTCCAGTGTTTATCTCAGTCGGTCTGCATCTGTCTGTGTCTGTCTACGTCTGTCTGTGTATGTCTTTTTTGTTTTTTTTTTTTGTTTTTATTATTCCTTTCGTTATGGATATTAAAAAAATTTTTCAAAGATACCACTTACCGTCCGTAGCTGGCATGCACGATTCATAGCCCCCCTAGAAGAGTTATGCCAAAACAAAAAGTTATAAAAACAAAAACCTCCGTATGCTCTTCCGTCCTTTTCAAGCTCACCGGGACTTCCAGTCAAGTTATTTCTTCGGTGAGCTGGATGTGGAGCCTGGTTGTACTCCCTTCCTTGTTGATTGGCCTAGTGGCGCGCGTCCTTCATCCCTGGTGTCACTGGGTATTTGTTCTCCTGCCATAGTATATCGTGTACTTTGCCTGTATTAGCCTTCGGCTCTGTTGGCCATGTCGTCGGTTCGGACCCGCTTCATCATGTCTCTGATGATGTTGTTTCCTCGCTCCCAAGAGTCGTTGTTATCCATCATGGCCGCAATCAAGCCGCCAGGGCTGAGCGGGGCACCGATCAGCGCCCTTAGCTGCGCCCTCTCCTCCGTGAACCTGGAGCAGTGCATGAGTACATGCTCTGCTGTTTCCTCAGCATCGGGGCAGTAGAGGCATTGAGCTGCCTCTACGTGATGGAACCGGAATAGGTACGCCCGAAAGCAGACATGGTCCGTGAGGAACTGGGTAAGGTGGTAGTCCAGTTTCTTGTGACAGCAATTGACCCACGTCGTTAAATCGGGGATGAGTGGTAGGACCACCTCCCCCGTTGCGATGTTATCCATCTGTTCTACCACTCTCCTATCAGTCGCTCGTGAGCCTCCAGCCGTGTAGCACCTTCTCGTACCCGACAAATGGCCTTTATCTCCAGGTCGATTGGCGGCAAGACTGCCAGTGCTAGTGCTGCGTCTCTGGATATGGTCCTGAATGATATGGGCCATAGACCGTACCACAGCCCGAGCTCCCTTCAAGTAAGTGGCTTTCTTGGTGGCGTTGCTCCATATTGGTGCAGCATAGAGCAGCGTTGCCTTGTCTACCGCTACCAGTAGTTTCCTTGCCGGGTAGTTTGGTCCTCCTATATTGGGCATGAGCCTGGACAATGACGCAGTTGTTATTGCTGTTTTCCTGCTTGCGTAGCTAGCATGATCTTTAAAAGCTAGCCTGTTTTCAATCATTACTCCCAGGTATTTTAAGGAGTCTTGTGATGCCACCTGTGTTCCGTTGACCGTGATCACCATTCTTTCCACCTTCTTCCTGCTGCTTAGTAGGACTGCCTCGGTCTTGTGCGCCGCAATTGCTAAGCCGGCTCTCTCTAGCCAGTCGATGGCCATGGTAATTGTCGCGTTGCACTTCTCTTCGAGGACTGCTATTTTCTTGGCCACTGCAGTTATTGCCACATCGTCCGCAAAGCAATGTAGCTCAGCTCCTAAGGGCCTGTTGATGCCCAGGATTCCTTTGTACATAATGTTCCACAGGATCGGTCCAAGCACAGATCCTTGTGGGACCCCTGCAGAAACACTGTAGCATCTCGGGCCAGCGTCCGTGTCGAACCAGAGGACGCGATCCGTGAAGTAACTTCCAACGACGATCCTGAGGTACTCCGGGATGCCCATCCTATGCATGACGCTGAGTATTACTGGCCATCTAGCGGTGTTGAAGGTTGTCACATCCAACGTGACGATTGCACAGTACTCCTTACTTCCACCCAGCCATCTGTCACCATGGAGAGCATTCTCGGCGATGTTTCTCACCGCCATAAGTGCGTCCAAGGTGCTCCTGCCCTTCCGGAATCCGGGCGCTACTGCTGTTGGCCGCCATAGAGTGGTCTGCCTTGGGAATAGTTCTGCTACTATACTAGCCAGAACATCCGGGTCAGTTGGGGTTGCCTCTCTCTTTCTTAGCTTGTTGGCTACGAGCTTGTAGGCAAGTCCCCAGGCCTCTCTATCCACGGTATCTAGTAGTTCCTTATAGGCGCGGGCTTTGGCAGCCAATATGCCGTGCTTAAACTCGGAGCGTTTTCTTCTAAAAGCCTCCACGAGTTCTGCGTGCTGGCTGCTGCCTCTGGTTCGTTGCGCCCTTCTTCTTGCTCTTAGGCATTCCGAGCGAAGCTTGCTTAAGTTGGCGCTCCACCAGTACACTGGTGGCTTGCGCTGCTCTTTTTTCTTCCTGGGCATGGTTGCATCGCACGTTGCCTCGAGCATCTTCATGAGATCGGTTGCCATTGAATCTGCGTGTCCATTTGGGATTCGAAACGAGTCGATTTGATATGACAGCATATATCCGTCGATCTTCCTCGAGTCCCAGGCTTGCCCGACTGATCCTCTTCTCTGCCGCCTCCAAGTCGTGCCCTTCGGTAGGATGAAGGAAATCAGCTCGTGGTCACTTAGTGTTACAGTGTCGTGTACCGTCCAGCTCGCGTTGGCCACTAACCCTCTGCTGACGTAGGTGATGTAGATATAGGACGAGCCCCTATCTTTGTTGAACGTTGGTTTGCAGCCGTCGTTTAGCAATACCAAGTCCAACATGAGCATTGTGTTTATTACTGCTCGTCCTCTGGGATTCGATATCCTGCTGTCCCATTCTACTGCCCATGCATTGAAGTCGCCCGCGATGATCTTCGGGCCGCGCCCTCTCGCGTGGCTGCCCAGCACTTCCATCATCTCCTCGAACTGTTCTGGGGTGTCGCTAGGGGGGGCGTAGCAGCTGTAAATATGCACTCCTTTTATTCTCGCATATGCTATTCCGCGCATCGGCGAGGCCGCCAATTCCTGTATGTGCAGGTTGCTGCAACACTTGATGGCTGCTTTACCGGTCTCGTCCAGTATCATTGTGGGGTTGCCACGGACGGGGTAATAGGGTTCGCTCAAAAACATGATGTCTACCTTGCGCTCCGCCGCAGTTTGAGCCAGGAGGCTCTGAGCAGCTGCGAAATGATCAACATTCAGCAGGTTCCGCGCATCCCTTTGCCTTGTGTCCTCGTTCGCCGCATCGCAGGCAGCAGTCTGATCGATCGATCTCCTTGCAGGTCGTTGCTCGATGTCCGTAGCCCAGGCACTTGTAACATATCGTGGGCCGGACGTCCTGGATGATGCGGCACCTTGACCAACCCACGGTTACCGTGCCCTTCGCTAAGACCGCGATCGCATCATTAGCGTTCATCAGGACCGAGGCTATCTGAGTCCCATCCCGCATCCTACGTAGTCCTTTGATGTCCTCTAGTTTCAGCTGGATGCCTTGAAATTGGGAGACAAGGCAGCTGTGGAGATCATCTGCTGTCGTGGCCTCATCTAGTCCACTGCAGGATAGTGGTATTCTTTGCGCACCCTTACGAACCGAAGCCAAGTCTTTTAATGTTGCTTCCAGCTCGGTCTTAAATTTGGGGACGCTGTCGGAGACTTTTCCATCTACCTCCAGCAGTAGTTCCCCTTGCTGAGTTCTACGGACTTTGCGAACATGTTTGCCCAGTTCGATGAGGTTCGGGTCCTCTTTCAGTTTCCGGAGCATTTTCGCATACGAGGCATCTCCCGTCTTCTTAATAATAAGTGCCTCCGGCCTCTTCCTCAGTCGTTTAGGCTGAACTTTTTTCCACTCGCCTCCAGTGCTAGCCTCCTTGGCGACGGATGCATAGCTGCGCGGCTTGGACGTATCTTCTTTGGGTATACCCTCTGAGCTCACTGCGGAGTAGTTGCCGCCCTTGGGTGCCTGTGCTTTAGGCGCCTGACCTTTGGGCATCTACGCCTTTGGCAGTTCCCTTGCTGGTGTAGCCTTTGGTCTAGGCTTTGAGCGCTCAGTTTGGGTAGAAGCGGTCTTCGAAAGCTTCCCTTTAGAGACTCCTGTAATATGTGCCTATGTTATATTTAAGTGTAACAGATGTAATATGTGCCTATGTTAAATTGAGAACATTTAAGTGTAACATGATCGCACACTTGAACTCCACAAAGTATAAGACCAAATGCATAATACATTCGTACATACATAGCTCCCTCCAGCCTAGATAGATAAGATATACAGAAGAGAGCCGCTCCGCGGCTGGGTACCGTTATTTTGGATACTGGGTACCCGGCAGCGCAGCCACGCGGTTTAGCCTAAGACCGAGTATATAAAAAGCTTACAATGCAGACACTGTTCAGACCTTGAGCTGGCAGAACCATTTCTGCCAATCAATAAAATAAAATAAGAGAACTTAAATAAAATCTGAGTCAGCCAGACGGCTGCACTCTCAATAAATTAACAAGACTTATTATCCTTGGAGGAACATTACATGGCGACCGTGACAGTCGTCCAACGCAGGACGAATTGACTAAAATAATTTAAAAAAAAAAAGAAAACACGTGTGCAATTTTCGCATACACTGACAAACACGCACACTTGCGTCGCTCGCATGCCGATATGCCTATGTATGGGTGCACAGTGAAATGTCACCATTAAATGGAATTGCCAAGGAAAAATCTGAGTGAGTAGAGTTCTATTGATTATGGGAAAACACCGTGGCGGTTTAAAAACTAAGCTGAATAAACGTATAGCCCACGTAAGGTGGCTAATATACGGTCAGCAAACGCCACCGGTTTGGTCGAAAGCTCTAAAGCTACATGCAGAGCTAGACCACTTGCTGCAATATCAGCAAGAATTAAAGACCCAAAAACTCGAGAAAACTCACTCAGATAATATTAAAAATATACCCAAAACTAATGAAGTTCCAAAATACAAGGCATGTCCAGCACCAGCACTAACAAAACCGAAGAAGTCCTGCCCCCCTTGCTGCGAAGGAATCTGGAGTCCTCACTGCCTGGGGACTTGTGAGCAGCCATCAACGTCATCAGCGGCCAAGCAATAGACAGCAGCGAGGGAGTGTCAGCGTGCCACCCCCGGCGACGCCCAGCTGACACCAGATGAACATCAGCAGCAGTAGAACATTAAATAAATAACAATAAATATAAAATATATATAAGAAAATTGTAAGAAATATTGTAATACGGAGCATATACTACTATGCCCTGTTAACCCAATATGGCCCGTGAAGCCATAGCTCACGGCAGGAAATAATGTAAAATACAATTTTTTTTGACGAGCATTGAAAAAAAAAAAGTTTTTTTTTTTTAAAAATTAATAATTCCAAATATAATGTCTATAGAGACAAATGGAATAAGTAAAACCAAAATATAAAATTAGTATACCCAAAATGGGTCAAATAGACACTAAAACTGTGGACTCTACAGCCAATGTTATAAATAAAGTTGAAGTCCAAAATGCAGATTTGTTCTGGATAACCATAATACTAATTGTAATTTCACTAATTGTGGTATCCAATGCATTAATAAAAATATACAAATTGCACAACAAGTGTCTTAAGAAACGATACCATAGCACTGCTAACGGTTTAGATAATATTTAAGGAAGATTTTGAATAAACTCAATTATGAATGAAAAAATGAAACAATTTAAAAAAAAATTAAAAAAAAAACAAACATAATATTGATTTTATCTAGATTAGAATCCAAAAATACAAATGCCTAAATTCGAAAGTATAAGTATACCACAGCATGGACTGGGAAAAGCTTATAGATCAGATAAAAGAATCAAAAGTAAATTTCAGAAAATCTTATAAATGCTTAACGCAAAATAGATCAATACAAGCTGTAACGATAAATAAAAATGCCCAAACATTGGTAAATAGTTACAATGAAGTCAGAGAACTGATACAACAGAATAGAAAGAAGTTGGACAGTAAACAGTGTGCTAAAGTTTCGGAACTACTGGTGGCATTAAGAAAAAAATTAATATTAATAAAAAATAAATTCAGCCTCCAGATAGAAATTCCGACAATAGTAAACACTCCATTAACAATAAATTTTAATGAAGAAAGCACTGACTCAGACGAAGGAAATACAACTGTAAATTGAAACTGTAAAACTGACATTAAAGAGGAAGATCTTCACGATCTAACTTTACCAGCAAAATTAATGCTGAAGGACGAAGATAACACAAATAACGCAGCTGACTCCGAAAATAACTTAACCATGGCAGAACAAGCAGCAGCCATTAGGTCTTATATTAAGGAAGTCGCTTGCACAGTGCCAGAATTTGATGGGCAAAAGATCCATCTACAAAGATTCATTAAGGCAATCAAATTGGTAGACCTAGCTAAGGGACCATTTGAAGACATTGCGGTTGCGGCACAATTTTGAACTCAGTTGACAATGAAACGACAATTCCAGCAATTATAAACAAATTGCAGAAAGTAGTTGTCGGTGAAACATCCAGTAATGTCAAGGCAAAACTATCAACAGTTCAGCAGAGAGGTAAAACTGCAATGCAATTTACCGCTGAAGTTGATAGACTGAGAAAGCTGTTAGAAGCTTCCTTTATCGATGAGGGTATACCTCTCGAACATGCCACTGGTCTAAGTACTAAAGAGGCAATTGACACAATGATAAATCGTGCTGAGCACGAAAGTATCAAAACAGTACTGGAAGCAGGGACTTGCACCACTATGGATGCAGCGATAAGCGCATACTTAAGAACGAGTGCAAGAGTTACCGGTGACATCAATAAAGTGATGTACTTTAGAGGTAACAGATCCAACAGAGGATACGGAAATGCCAATAGAGGTGGTAACCGCGGTAGAGGCTTCAATAACAATAGTAATAGAGGCAACTACAATAACGGTTACCAAAATAACGGTTACCAAAATAACGGTTACCAAAATAACGGTTACCAAAATAACGGTTACCAGAATAACGGTTACCAGAATAACGGTTATAATAACCGCTATAATGGCTATAACAGAGGCCGCAATAATGGAAACAGAAGCCGTAACACCAATCAGAATAAATATAACGGAAATAATGCAAATGTACGAGTAATCCAAGATCAGGGAAACTCGCAATAGCCCTTAGGTACTCAGTAGAAGAAGATCGAAGAGTATACAACATCAATTATAATCTCAACATATTTTCTACATTCATTCATGCCGAAACAGGCGTAAAACTTTTTCTTCTTGATACAGGTGCAGATATCTCTAGTATCAAAGAGAACTCTGACAAATTTTCTAATATTCAAATAACTAACAAAATAAACCTTCAAGGCATAAGCCAACAGAAAATTCAGTCTCTAGGACAGACTTTTATTGAGATACAGACAGGTAAATACATTATCCCACACGACTTTCATTTAGTGGATGAAAATTTTCCCATACCGTGTGATGGAATAATAGGAATAGATTTTATTAAAAAATATAATCGCCAAATCGATTTAAACTCAGAAGAAGATTGGTTTATAATTAGACCAAACAATTTGAAATTTCCAATCTACATTCCCATAACATACAGCTCTGGTATTAACAAAACGTTATTACCAGCAAGATCCCAAGTTGTCCGAAGATTAGTAGTATCATCAAAAGATGATAACATTTTAATTCCAAACCAGAAAATTCAAACTGGTATTTATGTTGCAAATACAATCGCAACATCAAGTAATACAGTTGTCCGAATTTTAAACACAACCGATTCCGACCAATTAGTCAATATGGACACTTTAAAATATGAGCCATTTTCGAACTACAATGTAGTTCAGGCAAATAGTGAAACAAGAAATAAAACTGTATTATCTCAATTAAAGAAAAATTTCCCCGACTTGTTTAAATCACAATTAGAAACTATTTGCAGCGAATATATAGATATATTTGCATTAGAATCAGAACCAATAACGGTTAATAATTTTTATAAACAACAGTTGAGATTAAAAGATGATGAGCCGGTATACACAAGAAATTATAGAAGTCCTCATAGTCAAGTAGAAGAAATGCAAGCCCAGGTTCAGAAATTAATAAAAAATAAAATAGTCGAACCATCCGTTTCACAGTACAATAGCCCTTTGCTATTAGTACCTAAAAAGTCAAGCCCAAATTCAGATAAAAAGAATTGGAGATTAGTAATAGACTATCGCCAAATTAATAAGAAACTTTTAGCTGACAAATTTCCACTACCGAGAATAGATGATATTTTGGACCAACTTGGTCGAGCAAAATATTTTTGTTGTTTAGACTTAATGTCAGGCTTCCATCAAATCGAGCTGGATGAAGGCTCGAGAGATATAACATCTTTCTCAACCAACAATGGCTCATATCGTTTCACGCGATTGCCATTTGGCTTAAAAATAGCGCCTAATTCATTCCAAAGAATGATAACTATATCATTCTCCGGAATAGAACCGTCTCAGGCATTCCTTTATATGGATGACTTAATAGTCATAGGTTGCTCCGAAAAACATATGCTTAAAAACCTCACTGAAGTACAATTACTACAGACGTTTTATTAAAAATTTCGCCGACTATTCGCGGCACATAACAAGATTATGTAAAAAGAATGTTCCATTCGAGTGGACAGATGAATGTCAAAATGCATTCATACATTTAAAATCTCAGCTAATTAACCCAACACTCTTGCAGTACCCAGACTTCAGCAAAGAATTTTGCATAACAACAGATGCAAGCAAGCAAGCGTGTGGCGCAGTTTTAACTCAAAACCATAATGGCCACCAACTCCCAGTTGCTTATGCATCAAGAGCTTTTACAAAAGGTGAAAGCAATAAGAGTACAACGGAACAAGAGTTATCAGCAATTCATTGGGCAATAGTACATTTTAGACCATACATTTATGGAAAACACTTCACTGTGAAAACAGACCATAGACCATTGACACATTTATTCTCGATGGTGAACCCCAGTTCTAAATTAAAAAGAATAAGGCTTGAACTAGAGGAATATAATTTTACAGTAGAGTATCTAAAGGGCAAAGACAACCATGTAGCTGATGCGTTATCAAGAATAACCATCAAAGAGCTAAAAGAAACAACTGGAAATATATTAAAAGTCACTACAAGATTTCAAAGTAGACAAAAATCCTGCGCAGGAAAAGAACAATTGGATTTGCACGAACAAACCAAAGAAAAAGCTTCAGAGCCCAACGTATACGAAAAAGTAGTCACACTGCAATTGAATGACACGATATGTTTATTTAAACATGGAAAGAAAATCATTGCAAGATATGATGTTGGTGATCTTTATACTAATGAAACTCTTGATTTAGATCAATTCTTTCAAAGGCTTGAATTGCAAGCCGGTATATATGATATCAGCCAAATCAAAATGGCACCGTGGAAGAAAATCTTTGAACACGTTTCTATAGATGAATTTAAAAATATGGGCAATAAAACATTAAAGAATTTAAAAGTAGCGCTACTTATCCCGGTGACCCAAATAAAGAA